>APFE030637381.1:492036-598263 GCA_000404065.3 Pinus taeda
TTGCAGCAGGTGGTTTTCTCCCGCATTGGGTTTCCACCTTATATCATGGTGTTCATGTGTGATGATCTATTTTATGTTACTGCATCTGTTAACTGATAATATGGTTGATAATGTTCTAATGCACTCATTGAAGATCAATTAACTTAATCATAAGAAGTTGTGGGAAGTAGCATATATGAATCTGGTTATGGAAATGAAAAAGTTTTATTAATGTGATAATACTGATTCACCACCCCCCCTCTCAGTATTATTTCCAACACAATTTTCAATCAAATCCCCATACTTCATAGCTAGCCTAAGATTCACTTATTGCAGCCACATTTTGCTGGCAAAGAGAGACCCATCTCTGGTCTGGCAAGGCTAGATTCCAGATCGAAAGCTTGGTCTGTGGTTACCTAAGAATTGCCTCTTCTTAGCCTTGAGGTTCATTCTGAGTGCTAACATATTGGGGTTGTTGTCGGGGAACAAGGTGACAGATCTTCTCTGGGAAAGATCATTCAAGTTACAAATCTAGTTGCTAATGGTGGGCAACGATCAGACACATATGAAGGCTGAAACATTCACCTTATGACCCCAACTCAATCCAAAGATTCCAACGCTCATTGATTTGTTCATGTACTAAAATAAGATGATGGTAGGGTATGTGGCAAACCCTATGTTTTGTGAAGTTTTAAAAGAAGTTAGAGATGAGTTAATGGATATTGAAATAGATGAACTATTTTTCATTACCATGCTTCAATGTTTGAGATATCTGAATTTTCCTCTTAACGGTAAAACTGGTTTCTTTGAGTTAGTGGTTGAAAAATTTGAGAAGGATATTGAGTATATAAATGTTCAAATTAAGTCATATGAATTTTAAGATCCTAAAAAGTTCTTGGAAACTCTCCCTCCTTCAAAACAAGAAACAATAAGGATTCCTATGGATGTTTGCATTGACAGTTTGCAACTGGAAGCATATGTTGAGGAGTTAGGGCAAAAAACATGGTCTGGTTTATATGATCCTGTTAGTACATATATGGAGTATTTTTTCAGTTTGAATGACAAACCAGATTGTCTTTTACACAACCAAACTCATTTTGTGCATGTATGGATGTCATCATTTCCAATTGTGTCCTAGTTCAAGCACTCCCTTGCATCATCCTTGCCAAAATTGCTTAATTGTTTGGTCTAGCATTACAACATTACTTTATCTATCAATTTTGCATCAGAGTAGGGTAGATTTGTAAATAAATAAGCTGGCCAAGGCAGCATTTCAGTTTCCGGTATTTGTTTATGCACATATTTTAGTATGTATATGTCTTTGGATTGGTATGAGTTTTTTGGGTTTACAGTTGTTTGTGACTATATTTCCCAATGGATGAGGCACTTGGTCTGCAGTGTTCTTGACACCTCCAAGGAGCTTCCATCCCCAATAAGGCCAATGTTAGTTCCAGTCTTCGCAGCCTGTCAGTAGGGATCAAAATGGGCTCTTACTATGTTTGGTTTTCAGAGATGTTTTGCACATGAGTTTCAGTGAAAATCATATCCTAGGTATTTCCATAAGAAGAAACGCGAAAAAATATTTCCAACGGTATATCACACTCCCGTAACCAGTTTTTGGATCAGAAGATATGATCGAAATGAATGATTGATTCTTGGTTATGCATGTTTTGAGGTCATTTGTTGCACACAGAGACAAGTTTATTACAAAATCAGTTTATGAAGTAATGGACAATTTTACAAAAGTAAAAGAGGTTTTTGTCAATCACATATCAAATAACAAAAACCTCCTTCAGTTTATGCACAGGTGTTACTATGTGGAAGACATGCGTTGATATTTGAAGCCTACATTAAAACAAAACAAATTTTGCATTTGTTTTACTGTTTTAGTCATTGTAGTGCGGCGCCATTTTACAACATATGGAAAGTAATTTAGAGAAACCCAAGGAGGTTTTTGTCAAAAATGGGACATATAACAAAAAATTCTTTCAGTTTATTCACACGTATCGTGAATTGGAATATTTGACTAGATATTTACTGCCTATTTTTACAGATTTAAATATTTAATGATTTCCTATTTTAGAGATTGTTTTGTGGCACAGATTCCGAGCAACTGGAAATGAATTTGCAAAATTTGAGAGAGGTTTTTCTCAAACATGACCCTATCTACAAAAAATTCTTTCAATTTTGTAATAGGTGTTATGGTTCAAGAGATACGAGTTCATCTTTGACACCTATTTTCGGAAATTCAATCCAAATTTAATGTAACTGATTCTATCTTGAGGGAGATGGTTGAGCTCAACTCCCTTAGTACGGGGATGAGCTAATTGTATATATTTTATGAATTTTAGATTGTAAACCATTCATATTTTTCAGCAGAGGAAAGTTGCTTTGGACTGTGTAAAGATTTTTCTAAATATTATTTTTGATGGAGCAGTTTCTGCCCTTTAGATTTCGGATCCATTATGGTGTTTAATGTGCAGCACGTGTTCCTTGTAAAACCACTTACATACATTGTTTTTTTCTGCTAATTCTTTTTACAGCATTATTTAATGGAAGTGTTAGGAATCCATCCATGCATGATGCTCCTTTCGTAATGATTTTGTTGTTAAATGTAGTGGTTATCTTTCTAGAATCCATCCTTTGTTTCTTTTTCTTCTAACGCTACCATTGTAGATCCATCCCTTGATTGATGCTTGTAGGGTAGCAGGATTTCTCCTTTTCCTTCTCTTATTTATATCTTTTATCTAGTTGAACATTTCACTTACTTTGCCCCAAGTTTTCCGACGGAAGCTAGCCTCGATTCCATAGTCCAATTGTCCCTTCTCTTGCTATTTTCGACCCACAATTTTCAATCAAATCCCCATACTTCATAGCTAGCCTAAGATTCACTTATTGCAGTCACATTTTGTTGGCAAAGAGAGAGCCCTCTCTGTTTTGGCAAGGCTAGATGCCAAATCGAAAGCTTGGTCTGTGGTTACCTCAGAATTGCCTCTTCTCAGCCTTGAGGTTCATTCTGAGTGCTAACATATCGGCGCCATTGTCAGGGAACGAGGTGACAGATATTCTCCAGGAAAGATCGTTCAAGTTGTAGATCTGAATGTTGATCGTGGGCAACAATCAGACACATATCAAGGCTGAAACATTCACCTGGTGACTCCAACTCAATCTAGAGATTCCAGTGCTCAATGATCCTTTCATGTACTAAAATAAGATGATGAGGGTATGTGGCAAACCCTATGTTTTGTGAAGTTTTAAAAGAAGTTAGAGATCAGTTAGTGGATATTGAAATAGATGGGGCATTTTTCATTACTGTGCTTCAATGTTTGAGATCTCCAAAGTTTCCTCTTAACGGTAAAACTAGTTTCTTTGAGTTAGTGGTTGAAAATTTTAAGAAGGAGATTGAGTATATAGATGTTCAAATTAAGTCATATGAATTCTGAGATCCCAAAAATTTCTTGAAAACTCTCCCTCCTTCAAAACAAGAAACAATAGGGATGCCCATGCATGTTTGCATTGAGAGTTTGTAGCTGGAAGCATATGTTGAGGACTTAGGGCGGTAGACATGGTCTGGTTTCTATGATCCTGTTGTTACATATATGGAGTATTTTTTCAGTTTGAATGACAAACCAAATTGTCTTTTACACAGCCAAACTCATTTTGTGCATGTATGGCTGTCAGCATTTCCAATTGTGTCCTGGTTCAAGCACTCCCTAGCATCATCATTGCCACAATTGCTTAATTGGTTTGTCTAGCATTACAAAATTACTTGATCTATCGATTTTGCATCAGAGTAGGGTAGATTTGTAAATAAATAAGTTTCCCAAGGCAGCATTTCAATTTCCAGTATTTGTTTATGTACATATTGTAGTATGTATAAGTTTTTGGATTGGTATGAGTTTTTTGGGTTTATAGCTATTTGTGACTATATTGCCTAATGGATGAGGCACTTGGTCTATAGTGTTATTGAAACCTCCAAGGAGCTTCCATCCCCAATAAGGCCAATGTTAGTTCCAGCCTTTGCAGCCTATCACGAGGGATCAAAATGGGCTCTTACTATGTTTGGTTTCAAAGATGTTTTGCACATGAGTTTCAGTGAAAATCATCTCCTAAGTATGTCCACCAGAAGCAACTCAGAAAAATATTTCCAACGATATATCACACTCCCGTAACCAATTTCTGGATCAGAAGATATGATCGAAATGAATGATTGATTCTTGGTTATGCATGTTTTGAGGTCATTTGCTGCACATAGGGACAAGTTTACTACAAAATCCGTTTTTGAAGTAATGGACATGAATTTTACAAAAATGAAAGAGGTTTTTGTCAATCACATACCAAATAACAAAAAACCTCATTCATTTTATGTACAAGTGTTACTCTGTGGGAGATATGCATTTATATTTGAAGCCTACATAAAAGCAAAACAAATTTTGCCTTTGTTTTACTATTTTAGTCATTGTAGTGCGGCGCTATTTTACAACATATGGAAAGTACTTTTGAGAAACCCAAGGAGGTTTTTGTCAAAAAAGGTCCATATATTAAAGACCTCTTTTAGTTTATTCATAGGTGCCGTGAATTGGAATATTGTACTAGATATTTACAGCCTATTTTTACAAATTTAAAAATTTTAATGATTTCCTATTTTAGAGATTATTTTGTGGCACAGATTCCGAGCAACTAGAAATGAATTTCCAAAATTTGAGAGAGGTTTTTCTTAACCATGACCCTATCTACAAAAACTTCTTTCCGTTTTGTAATAGGTGTTATGGTTCAAGAGATACGAGTTCATCTTTGACACCTATTTTCAGAAATTTAGTCCAAATTTAATGTAACTGATTCTATCTTGAGGGAGATGGTTGAGATCAACTCACTTAATATAGGGATGAGCTGATTGTATATATTTTATGAATTTTAGATTGTAAAGCATCCAAATTTTTCAGCAGAAAAAAGTTGCTTTGGACTGTGTAAAGCTTTTTCTGAATATTATTTTTGATGGAGCAGTTTCTACCCTTTAGATTTCGGATCCATCACGGTGTTTAATTTACAGCATGTGTTCCTTGTAAAATCGCTTACATACTTTGTTTTTTTTTCTACTAATTCTTGTTACAGCATTATCTAAGTGAAGTGTTAGGAATCCATCCATGCATGATGCTCCTTTCGCAATGATTTTGTTGTTAAATGTAGTGGTTATCTTTGTAGAATCCATCCTGTATTTGATGCTTTGTTGAGTAACCCTGTTTTCTTTTTCTTCTAGCGTTGCCACTGTAGATCCATCCCTTGGTTGATGTCTGTATAGTAGCAGGCTTTCTCCTCTTTCCTTCTCTCATTTACATATTTTATCTGGCTAAACATTGCACTTACTTTGTTCCAAGTTTTCCAGTAGAAACTAGCCTCAAGTCCAAAGCCCAATGGTCTCTTCTCTTGCTGTTTTCGACCCACAATTTTCAATCAAATCCCCATACTTCATAGCTAGCCTAAGATTCACTTATTGCAGCCACATTTTGTTGGAAAAGGGAGAGCCCTCTCTGGTATGGCAAGGCTAGATGCTAGATCAAAAGCTTCGTCTGTGGTTACCTCGAAATTGCCTCTTCTCAACCTTGAGGTTTATTTTGAGTGCTAACACTCACTATCTTTTGAGGATGAGATTTTTTGGATGAATGGATGAATTTTGATGTTTGGATAATCTTATTTGTCTTGGAGCTTATATGATTGGAATATCTTGGTGATTTGATATATTCTTCTTACATGTAAGTACTATTTTGATGCTATTCTTGTTATTTATTTTGTTGCATTCACGATGTTGGGATTTTCACTATTCTCGGGTTAATTTGTTGCTTTTCTTATAATGAAATTGTGGAAATTGAATCTCTAAATAGTTTTTTATCATGTATGGGCCATGTTTGAATGAATGAATGTTCTTAGAGATAATATTTTAAATTTGTCTTGATAAGTCACCAAATATTCCTAAACAAAGTGTAAATGACCTTGAAGCTGCTTCCATTAAGCCCCAATGCCTAGTGAATTTTCCTTTTAGGCCTCCTTGACAAGTGAAAATCATTCTAAACCATATATCTTCCCTGAATCCATCTCTCCCAAAGGATAAAGCACTAGTCCTCCTTTGGTGATCACTCTAAAGTTGATTTTTATTTTTCACCTCCCTGCTTTTCTAGGTCTAGCCCCATCAGGTCTCCTAGGGCATCAATTTACTTGCAAACCATCCACTCAAAAATTTTGATCTCTTGGCATCTGCTGTGTTAGTGAGTTTCCTAGGTGTCCTCCAAATTTGAAGCCATATTGATAGTTGGATCCCAAGACATCCTGAGCCCTAGCTCTGAGACCAATATTTTCCCTTATTTTCCTTAGGCTAATAACCTAATTGGGATCATTTCATTGCCTTTCCTTGAAAATTTATTCTTTGATTCCCTTATTCTCCCTAATTAGGTCAAGTACATTGTTGGTTTCTCAATCCTATCCCCTTGACCTAACCTAGGGTCCACTTGCTCTAGTGTGGTCCCATAACTTTTGGAAGGTAATTCTTCAAAGACCACATGGAATCCAAATTTCCATAAATATTTCTTGGAATAGGCCCCTCCATTACAAGTATCATCCTTCCTTGGCCCTTCTTAGAGATCCTTACACCTTTCTTTTAAAGCAAGCAAACCAAAATTTGAGTATCTCTTGTGAATAGGCCTTTAGGAAGCACTCATTTTCCTTTATTGACTCATTTATCTAGGTTATTACCTTCATACTAGGTCTCCTCCCATCGGTGAAAGTCTGTAAAGAGTAGGGAGATTTAGATGAGGTGAAATTGAGCTATTTCTCCATTGGTTCCCTTGAACTATCGGTTCCCACTCTAAGATCCCCTTCTAGGACCCCTGCTAGTTTGAGTGGTAACAGGCCCAAAGGCTCTAGTATGATTCAACCAAAATGATTAGAGTTTGTGAATGAAGTTTGTATATAATTTTGAAAAATACCACCCAAGCACTTGTATATAATGATATTAATCCATGTGAAATTTGGCATAGAAGATATGCTCACCTTCACTATAGAGCTTTTTCAACCTTAAAGTTGATAGTTGTAGGTGTTCCAGAGTTGTAGGTAGAACATGAAGGAGTATTTAAAGGATGTGCAATTGGAAGAATTTCAAGAAGCCTTTTCCAAAAAGCGAAAGTAGATCTAAGTAAATCTTAGATATAGTCCATTTTGATGTATGCAGTCTAATACTGTTGGCTTAGGAGGTCCTAACCCAGGTTCAGAGTTAGTTGCACCAAACAAATCCCTACAATACTAGCCCTTTCAGCATCAATCCATAGTATGCGAACTAAGGTCTCACCCGAAGCAGTATGGGGGATGCTGGAACCAAGTTTCCACACCCAGAGATCAATGTGATGTCCTTCTGTGACCTAGATCTTCCTTTGCGCAAATCTTTAAGCGCTTATGGATTACGACAATAACTTCCTTGAACTGGCCTCTAGACCTCCACAAAGGTCTACAATTAGCTTTTGTGGACCTTAAACAGGCAAATTAGCTACTTACACACACCTTAGATTACGCTTAGATCAATAATTACTCAGAATTACATAAGTGTTCGATAATTTTAACAGAAAGCATTATGATCTTCGCATAATCACTTAACATTAATTACGTTTAGATAACAATATAGATTAAGTAAATTCGCACATCAATACATCATTATTTTATAAAACCATCATTCATCACAGCATATAACACATTCATACATAACAAAAGTAAAGGGACTAAACACGGCAATTTCTGGATTCACAATCTTCTTTATTGATATTTAGCAAAGGTTTACAGACTCAAAACTTCCCTGCGTAGTCAGCTATAAGGGTCCAAACACTCAGCTACAAAGCCTTTCCCCTCTAAGACTTCTATCTTTGCGTTAGACTTCTTCGTTCGTACCCATTGACAAAACTTCTTTCTTTCTTAGATTCTCTAAGACATACCAATTTATACAATCCCATGGTTCGTGGACTGGGTAGATCTTCAAAATTCCGACTCATCTTTACATAAAGAAGGGTAAAAATCCTTTTTGACTTTTAACTAGCTATGTGCTTCACTACCACAGTTTGCAGAGACTTTTCATCTTTTACATCAAAACTTGGGCTTTTTCCCCAAAACTGACCCCAGGGGACCCCATCCCAACAGGCCCCCAACACAAAGGTCATGACTCACCCTCGAGTCACTCAGTTGGTGCGTTGATCTTGCTGTGAAGATCCCCCAACTCGACCTGTACAACCGCTACTTTGGTCGCGCTCTACGTGGCTTCCTGCTTCATTTTCTCTACTAGGTGCTCTGTGGCTGGTCCTTCGCTGACATGCTTAGTCTTCTCCTCTGTAGTCTGCAAGTTCACCAATTTTTCCTATATGTTGGTAGAAAGTAGGTAGGCTTCATCCAACCAAGGCCCCAACCTAGCCTTAATGACAACTTCCTTTTTCCGTGTTGCTTCCACCTATGTAAGGAGCTGCTTAGCCTTGTGCAACTTGGCAAGGCACTGTGTTGTAGCAATCTAGCGCATCGTCACCATTACTTCATCATACTACTGCTGTAGCTCATGGATCTTTGTACTTAATATTTGTAGGGTGGGATCTTCCTATAGGGTCATCACCACTTCCATGGCCTATTCAAACAGAGATGTGCAGTCAAAAACCGCAACATCCATGGTAGAAATTCCTTCCTTTATAGCAGCTTTGCGTTGTTCTCAGACTTCTGACAGAGTCGAAGGTAGTGACTTGAGCTCCATCTATGATGTAATTTTCATATTCAAGTCAAACTAAACTCTAGCCACCTTTGCCTTAGCATCATGGATGACCATAGCTAATTTTTGGGTCTTAGCTTCAAGCGGTGCCTCCTCAGGTATGTGCAACTCTAGCACTATCCTGCATGCCTCTGCAACTGGGGCCACCAGCTGGGTGCTTTGCACCTGGATTGTTTCCTTTGCCTTTAGGGCCTCTGTCTTCTCGGTGAACATTTTCTCGTTGTTCACCCGATATTTTCTTATTAAGTTGAGAGCACACTGCTCCGACGCTCTTAATTCTACCGTCACACCTGTCTGTAGCGTGTGAAGATATTCATTGGGGACTGCTACAAGGTTGAGGCCAATTTTCTTCAGATTACTTACGATGAGCCTGTCATCGATCGATTCTACGCTCAAGGATCCTTCTGGTAGCTCAACTGCCCAGAGATCCACTGACTTGACCATCTCAGCAGCCTGACTAGTCCCTGGTGCCAGGCTCGTCTATGCAGTGCTCACCTACCATGTTCCCACCTAGATCCTACTGATCTAGATCTGCAGTTTGTGCAGATCCTTCTAAATAGTGCATAGCAAGTGCAGTTGTTGTTATTTGAACTTCTGCAATAGTTTCACAGTGGTGTCGTGCACTTTATCCCCGATCTCATCGTAATCGCCTTTTGTGAGCATAATGGGATTGAGAGATGGCTTCATCGCTTTTGACATCTTCTGAGGCCCCTCCTTCTATTATTCTTAATACCTCTTCCCCCCGAACAGAGTGCTCTATCCGTCATCACCGCCATGTCCCTGCTCTGACTGTTCTTCTTCCTCGGTCTTGGGCAAAGGGGATTTATTGCTTCGCTTAGAGTCACATTGTTCCTGTTCAGCTTGCTGCTTTGTAGTGCACTCCTTTTCCAGTCATACCTTCTCCTTAACCTCCTTCTTTCATTGCGAGGCCAACTTTTGGACCGCCTTCTTTTCTACCTTCTTCTTCTTCTTCTTCTCCACAAAACTCCCCGGGCCTTTGCTGGTACCTGTGGCCAGGTCTAACGAAGAGTGCCAATCTGTCAGCCAACACTTGATGACTTCCTGAATGGCATCATTTGTGGTAGGATAGGGCTTATCAACTCACTTCTACTACGGATCCTTTCGCACCCTGATATACACGTTGTGGAAGTCTGCCTTGAACTCCGTGTATGCCGACAAATTCTCATACATAGGCGGGGACAACCGTGGTCACTGGTTGATGGCCATGTCAATTCTCACCTCCATTGAAACCCAGAAAATTTTGTCTCCATGACCCGCGTGGGGTCCTTTGGGGCCCAAAGGGAGGCAAAGTGTGTAGCCTCCGGTAATCCTTTCTCCAAGGGAGGAAACTGACTGTCCTTCGGTAGTTCCCAAGAAACTAGCACAATGGAGAGCAACAACCATGCATAGTGGAAGGCTTTTCTCTCATCCTATGCCTCGAAATAATTCACAAGGAACTCGTTGCAAAGGTAGTGTGACCAGTTAAACTGCATGCCCTTCGCGCACAGTGGAGCTAACGAGATCACAGGCACTGGAACATCATCTGTGCGACATTTCCTCATGACTTTATCAACTAATATCTGCGTGGAAATTTGTATCATGGGGTAATTGATGGATGTTATGGAGTACCCATGCAGCATCTTGACTAGATCAAATTTCTTCTTCATCTTTTCTGCAAGTCCCGTTCACTGGTCTTTCTACCAAACTCCTTGGTCAGATTCAAGCCTAAATGTAAAAGGAGTGTGATCTAATGGATAAGCATGTTCGTGATGGGGATAGGTGCACTCAGCCATAAACACCCATCATGCACCAGATTCAGTAGTTGCTTTATGCAAATGATATTGATATTGGAGCGGTGGTAGTAGGGAACCCATAGTAGGTTCAACAACCCTAATTGATTTACTCTGCGAATCCACTCAACTAGATCCAATTCAGTGACACCTGATTATTTGTAATACACCCGCTTCATGCAACTATCCATTGTGAGGTGGGGGAACCTCTCATGGTCAGCCAAATCCCAGCCTTCAATTTTTAAATGGGGAATTTGCACCAGGCACGAGCCTTCAAAGGTGATGCTTTCTGGTAGCAAGGGTGTATGAATGAGGAATTTCTCTACGTCTAGGTCCTTGGTGACCTTCACCTTTCCTTTATGTGGAGGGATATAAGCCAACAACTTGGATATGGGCTCCACGCCCTCAGCATTTATATCCTCTACGTCCTCTTCGACCTCTAAATCTACCACCTTATCCTTATCCTTCCCTAGTGGCTTATCTTTCTTCTGGACTTGGGTAGCATAGTGTTTTCTCGATAACTTGTGCACTGGCATCAGTCTCTTCCACTTGTCTTTCTTCAGCTTTGGGTTTTCACGCACAAGTGTAGGCTTTGGCCTAGGCAACCTCGGTGTCATAGGCACAGGCACCAGACCTCCATTTTCACAACTTCTGGAGCCACTCCTTCAAAGGAAACAATTCCTCTGGTACTTGCAATCTCACCTAGTCTTGACATAGTGCTGTGAATAAATTGTTGGCTATCCTTAGGTAAAGTATCAAACACAGAGCTTGTGACCAAATCTATGAAAAACTGAGGATTCATAAACGATAGACAACACAACGCAAAAATTGAAACGATGCAAAATTTTTTCTACTGGATAGCCATGCGTAATTTATAGGGGATTTTGAATACAAATCTAACTATTCCCCCCAAAATCCATCCATAAATGCTGATTTGGTGAAAGATCTTCAAATATTTCAGCCTTAAAAACCCCCCCCTGTTATAGACACATTTGGGCACTGCAACCCCAATCTCATATGTCCATAAACCAAGGGCTTCTAAGCCCCTAAAAGTGTTGTTTCATACCCTAAAGGAACATGGTCAGCTGATTACATCATCTCCCAGAAGTTCTCCTTGAAAAACTACTCAGAACTAGTCAAAACTGGACCATACAGAGTGCTCAGTGCTAAGGGTGCGATGCATCTCACCTGCTACATGAAAAAAGTGCAATGCATACTGAAAATCCCTTCTGTAGGGTACGATGAGCAAGAGTAGACAAATGGAAGAGGTAGTTGGCTAGGTGGAAACCCAGAGAATCTTCTAGAAACTACCCATTTGACACTTGCATCTCTAAATTCACCCAGGGATGAGTAAGAGATCATGAAATCTCCAAGTGGAACCAATAACTATTAGAGAAATGACACTAATCAAAAATCCCAGAAGCTAACTCACCCACTTACAAATATCTTTATATGGATCCCTCATCCTAGAGATCTAGAGGTTGGAATTTTGTATTTTGTAAGGAAGTGTTGTTGGTTTCACTGTGAAACATCATAGTGTTGGGTGATCTAGCTTTTCAAGAGGTGAAGAGGGCTTTCATGCTGGGAGGATGGTGCTAGGTCAGACTAATGGATTGTAATCCTCTCTTCTACTACTTTTATTAATAAAGCTATTTGAGTTTTCCTCCATATTCTTGTATATCTCTGAATCTTGTATTGGTATATGCATTTGTATGTTAATATACATCTGATCCTATATTGTTTATGGTTATAGATCTCTATGCTTTGATGGTATTATGCTACTTTGTCTCTACAGGTGTTCTTTGAAGCGGGACAAGTAAAGAAGGTGTGGCAAAGCTTTGTCAAAGGAGGGAGGAAACAAGCAAGGAGCCAAGCAAAATACTGAGGTTAGTACTCTCTACTTCTCTCTCATCTATCTCTCATAAAGGAAAACACAAGTAGCTTTAGTTTGTTTGTTTCTAAGATAGCTACCCATCTTAGTGGGACTAGTAGCTCTGAATGGACACTAGTTTTCCTGATAACAAAATGGCGACTCCACTGGGGAGCGAATAGTTTGATTGTTAGTCACTGTTGTTTGCTTTATAAACTATAGACGAAGCCTAAAGTTAAGCCAGCTAGCCTTCGAACTACTTTTGCTATGCAACTGCAAAGTAGATCAACGCCGCTTCAGTCAATCTCTGAGTTAGTTTATGAACTGAACATCCGACTTGCAAACATCCTAAGTGCCATGGTGGTAGCTCAAATAACCTCATTAGATCAGCCCCTATGCTTTATGTTTACTATCTATCATTAGCTCAGCCTAAATCCCTGAAATTAGCTGCAAACTGTGAGTGAAAACCAAGATCAGTCTCATTGGCAACCTAGATGCATCGCACCTCCCATGTGTTGCAGGTGAGATGCATCCCTGTTTCCCTGTGTTATAGGTGCGATGATTGAGTGAGACTATTTCTGCCTCCAGATTTTGGTTTTTTATTCATTGTCTTCAGCGTTATTCAGTAGTTTTTCTATCTATGATCAGTATGTCCTTGTTGAAACTCTCTTCCTTTGCATTGTTCAGCCTCCATTGATAAAGAATTGTGAATGTTTTTATGTATCTTTTCATCATTTACAGTTCTCCTTTGCAAATAGTAGTTTAATCGAAATGTCATCTTTTGATTTGAAAGTGTCGCAAGAATTGTTTTCAGTCAAAGAAAAGAGTGTCATAAAGTCTTCCTCTTTTAGATAGTTGATTACATTTTTTCCATTGTATTTGATTTGAATCATCAATTCTTTGAAGTGTCAAAAGCATTTTTCAAATTGAAATTGAAAGCGTCATCTTAATCTTCCTTTCGTTTCTGAAAAGAAATTGCTAAAGTGTCGCTTTGAGAAAAGATAGTCTAGATTTGTACTTAGTTTACTTTTTGTCATTCTCACATTAAGGAAACTGAAAAAAAAAATACATGCATGTGCATTTGCATTTAGACTGCATGCAAAAATTGATTTAGGACAGTGCATCTTAGTATGTGCTCTCTGCTCTATGTTGAAAGAATTTTACTTCTCTTTCCTTAGTAGCTAGGGTTTTCATTGCAAAAAGAAAGTAAACGACTGTTTATCATCTTAGATTGCATATTTAGGAATTGTATATCTACATCATGCGATGAACCTTAAAGGCAAACTTCTTAAGAAATATCAACTGTAAAATAAACCTCAATGAACATAAAAACGCTTTGGAACCTAACGCACAACATCTAGAAGTTTAGGCTAGAGATGTATTATGGCGTCATAAAGCTTGGTAACTATCGTTTTCATCGTAGGTTGGGTGATTCCTCCTCTTTGATACGACAAGTGCCAGTACAGACTTGTGCTCCCATGTACCGTCGAGTATATATTGGGAGACCACAATAGGCTATATCATTTATCCTTAGGAAGCCGTGTCTGTCACCCTATCGATCGCAATGCATTGAACATAGCATTCAGGAAGATTGTCTGCCGTACCTTAAAAAGTATTCTATAGTTTTGTGATTGGTTTGGTAATCCCTCTATCTAGATTTCCAGAGTAGTCACTTGCGTTCCTTTTCAGACTCCTTAAAAGAAAAGTTCCATCTGAGCACTTGTCACTTCAGGCTCATTAAAAATCGAAGGTGGCTAGAGTCATCTTTAGCTTTTTCTCGACTCTTAAAAATTGAAAAAGAAAGTTGTGTCAAAGTGTCATAAAATTCATTTAATTCGGAATCACATTTTCCCCTTTTTATTTTGAGTTGATCAAGTAACCCGCAATCATGGAAGAAAGTCAATCAAAACCCCGTCATTCAAGGAGACTAACGAGTCAACCGTCTTTGACTCTGGAAACAAAACCATTCTGGGCCAAGCGATCTCATTTAACTGGGTCAAAGTCTCCTGGTTTATTTGAAACTTATGTTTCAACATCCTCAGAGACTCCAGTTACTCCAACTATTCTGGTATCCCTGCCTCTACAGAATAAGTTTCGCAGTTACAAGAGGACATTAGAACTGATCCTAGTGTAACGGTAAACACTTATATTCCTGAGCCGGCTCCATCTAAGGTTGATTCTGAAGCTGTCACCCCTCCAACATCTGTCACTACAAAGTTTGTACCTTCTTCGGCACCAGAAATATTTTACGGACCTGACAGTCTACCTCTTCCACTTGGACTAATTGCTATAGAAGAGATTGTGAAGGATCTTCCATCCAGTACCCCATTGCATTTTGGGACTGGGATCCACCTATATCCTTCTACTACAGAAGTTAGTCATCCTTCATCGCAAGTCCCTATAGAATCACTAAGAAGTCTTTTGGATAGACTCGAATGTCTGAACAACCATCGACATCTAGGACTATGTCATCTAACACAGCAGCAATAGAACCTCCTGTTGCTACTCCGACAATGTTCGTCGGTATACCATCTGTCCCAACTAGTTCTCAACCACTAGATGGAGTCCACTCAGAGACTGTTTCGACAGTATGGTCTGTTCCTATTTGTTCATCCAGAGCCTTATCTAGAATCTTTTATGTTGACTCTCAGCAAATTGATCCTTCGCAACAGCATTAATTTGGGTAGTCCAATCTCCAAAGGCCAATTTTCCCTTTGAAAACTAGATTGCTGCCATATGGAGGGCAATATGCTTTTTCATTGTTCCTTTCGGGAGAACAACCATATGAGAGTTCACAATAGAATTCGGGTCAGGCTGGAATCACATCCAGTGGTTGGGTACCAATACTGCCTCAACAGCCAAGAGTTGTATATTCTATACAACCAAATCAACCTGTGTCGAATATTCCCGCTACACTGGCTATTGTTACAGTGTCACAAGTACAAGCACTGCCCGTTGTATGTCAACCTCCAATCTCTTGAGTCGTAATACAACAGCCTCTCATCTCTGCGACTCAATCAAAACCGCCGATTAGTGGATCCTTAACTGAAGCAACTCAGGCTCAAACGGGTACTATAACCCCTCATCTTGGTCAAACATCCAGTATTGGGCAACAGAAAATGGTCTCACAGCCATGGCTGGTGCAATATCAATAACCGCAATTCCAGCAAGCTTACCGAGGACCTGAGCAACAAAGCTTTGCAGGTAATGGGCAGCTGTATATTCAAAATGGTTACCAACAATCATATTATCATGGTTACGCCATCGACCTTATCAAAGTTATCAGCATCAAATACATTATGTTGGTATGAAAAGACCCACGGCTCAGGTGATCCCATCTTATCCTAGGTTTGCTTCACCAAACCTAAATCAACAACTGCCTTTCGTAGCAACTTTAGAATTACCAGATCTGAATCAACTAACAAATGATCCAAATTCTTCCACCCCTTGGTGGCCAGCAATTCCTCATAAACTTTCGTCAGATATTCCTAAATTCAATGGAAATCCAGGTGAAGATCCATCAAATCACGTGATGACCTTTCATCTGTGGCGTTCATCCAACACTCTCAATGATGATTCGATTAAGCTTCACCTTTTTCAGTGAACGTTAACTGGTTCAGCGGCAAAATGGTACATCGACTTGCTTAGAGCTTCATTCGATAACTTCAGCGTCCTCGCCACCACCTTTTTAACCCATTTTCAATTACCCATAAGGTATAA
Organism: Pinus taeda; assembly: GCA_000404065.3. Taxonomy (NCBI): domain Eukaryota; kingdom Viridiplantae; phylum Streptophyta; class Pinopsida; order Pinales; family Pinaceae; genus Pinus; species Pinus taeda. Next base: position 508,178 of record APFE030637381.1, read on the forward strand.
AACAGGAACGGAGCTTCTTACCAATTTTAAGCAAAAGATAGCCACTCACATATCTGATCATATTCATGAGTGGCGGCGTGGTCATCGAATGGTAAAGACATATGTTCCTGATCAACTATTAGCTGAATGGTTTATTAAGTCATTGCTACCTTCTATCACAAAAGATGCGGCCAAGGGAGGAGTTGACACTGAAGAGCAAGTCATGGCTCGTGCAAAATATCTAGACTTGATATATACTCAGCCTGGCATGCTTTATGACAAAATTCCTGATGCTCCTAGACCTGAGTTTTCTATTCCTCCTCCTCCTAAATCAAACAGGGACTCTCATGCCAGTGATGGTGTGATTGGCACCTCAAGTACGCAAACTGTGAAGGCCCCATCTGGTAAAGCCCTTGCAGTTTCCAGTAAAAAGGAAAATGACAAACTTCCTACCTCGGAGGTTAATGCCATGTCAATTGACAAAGGCAAAGAAGTGAAGCAACCAGGGGGCAAGAAGAAAGGGAAAAGCAAAAAAGAAGAAACATGATTATTCGTCTCCTGAAAAATCTTCTGAAAACCCTTATGGGCAAAAGAAACCTAATCGGCCATGTCACATATGTGATGAAGACCATTGGATGAGAGATTGTCCACATAAAGCTGAGATTAAGAAGTTCTTTATGAGTTCAAAAACCTCAGTGGTATTAATTGACCTGTTTCCAAACCCAAAGACCAATCTGGTTGCTAGCGACAATGCTTCCCCATCCCAAGTGTTTATGTTGTCCATTTCGAAACAACAAAATGATGCTTTGATATCGACAAGGAATAAAGATTGTGGGAATCCACAGTTGTCGAACAACAAGGCTACTAATCAACCTAGTAGTTCAACAACAACTTTGACCAAATTTGTGCCACCCATCATTCTTGAGCTAACGATAAAGCTGCCAAAGGGAGTAGTACACAAATCGACATTTAATCCTCGTGCCAGAGCAACACAGAATTATAATATAGTGGAGGATCTGGCCAAATCGCCATCTGCTATGTCGAAACTTGAAGTACTGCAAAATTGTCCCTCCCAAAAGCAGGCTCTATTATCAGCAATAGGTGGGATTGACCCAACGGATTCCAATCTTGTGCCCTTTAATCATAAAGGATATGAACCCTAGTTACTAGCTCAACTCGCTTTCCTCATCCAAGTGAAAGCCTTCAACAAAACTATTCATCGAACAATTATTGATGAGGGTCATCTACATGCATTATGTCAATGAGTTGCTGGAAAACATTAGGCTCACCATCCTTGTCGCGATTGTCAACGACATTAAAAGCATTCGATGGACGGACATACACCCCATATGGGATTTTAAGTAAATTGCAAGTCGAACTAGAGGGCAAGACAGTAGAAATTGATGTTAAAGTTATTGATGGAAACCTCGATTACAGTATCCTACTGGGAAGGCCCTAGATTTACGCTATGGCTACTATTGTGTCAACTTATTTTAGAAATATTGCATTTCCCTTCCAAGGAGGAATTACAATCGTTGACCAACAAACCTTCCTCCCAAACAGTTCACAAGTTACGGGAAGCATTCCAATGATCCATGGAAGCTCTCAATCGTTTCAAAATATCATAGTAGGTCTTTTAAAAGACCCTACCTTAATGGGTACCTTTTCCCAACCGCCTCCGACTACTCTGGCTGAAGTGGCCATCATGGAAACCTGCAATATGATATCTTCTATATCTACAAGGATTCAGAAGATTCCCGAAAATTTTGTTAGCATGGATCATCACTAGGTATTGCCTCCAAGCCTAATAGAAATATTGTAGCAATCAATTTTCTCATCTTGGGTGGCAAACCCAAATCAACACTCATCGAGTGTTTGGATAGATAGGTCTAAGGAATATGGCACCTCTTTAGATCCTTGGTCGCATGTACATTCTACAGACGAAGGAATCATTCAGTCAATGACGATAGGAGAGGCACCATGGGAGGATTACCACCATTGTTCCCATCTTCCAAATACCACGAAGATTATTCTAGTGACCTTGATCATCCTTTAGTTTTTGATTTTCTATCAAATACTTTAAATACAGCAGGTTCCAAGCGAAATTGGTATCTCTTGAACCTTCATTCCATACACCTAATTTCCATGAGTAATCTAGTGAATGTAATGAAGCTTGGGGGGCATGCACCTAGTTGTAAAGATAAGTTTCCTTGTAGGTTATATGATTGGTTTGTCACACCATTCACCTTTGTCTATTCTAGATGAAGTCGTCCTACTTCACCACAGTGATTTCCATCTGGTTACAAGAGACTCTCCTTTTCATCATGCTGGGGGCATGCAAACCTAGCAACGAGCAATGTTTCCACAAAGTTCAAGCTCGTTAAAAAATAAACCTAGTAATGAGCATATGTTCCCCCAGAGTTTAAGCTCATTAAAAAATGAATCCACTTCTAGTAAATAACCTTTGTGATCATATTACTATCAGCTTTTGAGCCTTGGTCATGTTCTTACCATCACCTCCACTTTTTAGCCGATCATCCGCCTCCACTTGATTGTTTACCCTTTTGAGGAACAACTACGACGAGTGATTCTGTTAGCCATCTTCTTTACACTGCTGATGAGCTCTAGTATTGTAGCAATGATGCTACAAATCCTGGGACTCCCTTCTTTACTTTTATCAACTCGGTTATTCGTAACAAACTTGGAAGCGACGGTGCTATATGCACAAGTACTAGCTCTTGCCGCAAGCTGTCACTTGATCAACTGGCACAAGTCCACTAGGATCTTAAGCCAACTTCTATGAGCTCTTAGAAGAATCTTTTAACTGTGATGGATGAAAGCTAACTCAAAAGAGGCTAGTCTACTTGTAGAAAGAAGCTGAAAGCTAAAAGGAAATGCAAACCCTAGCAAACCCTAGTTTTACCTGCTAACCCTACTGGTGCAAGAAAAGAGATGAAAGCTACAAAAATGGATGCCAGTAGATCTTGGAAAGGTAAAATGCATGTGACTAAGCTACTTCTGAAAGAAAATATGGAAAAAAACATCTTTTTTCATTTTTGAGTAATTTTGCAGACATATTATGCATGTGCTTTAACGATTTTTGACTGTGCAAAGGTTTATTGGCAAAAGGAAATGGAGTAGGCGCTTGAAGGAGGTTGGGAAGGTGAGAAGAGGGCCTAAGGGGTCCCTAGCACCCTTCTAGATAGTTTCACAGTGATCAGATCTCGAAAAACTGCTCACGTGAACTTCTACAGGAAGTCTGCAGGGGTTCTATTGGATGTTCTACAAGAAGTTCTATAGGATGAGCCGAAAGAGGATTTTGAAGGGTTGCTGGTGGAAAAAACGTGGGAAAGTGGAAATGGAGGATGGATGAGGATGTAAAGGGGTCTAGGACCTGGTAAATGAAGCTAAGGAGTGATGAAGGTGGTTGGATTTGTTCAAGGATGGAGGGAGAAATGTTGCACAAGAATGTAGAAATTAGCACAAATTGGAAAAGTGTGGCAAATGAAGGGAAGGAATCTTGGATTATGGGTTGAAGCAGGTTGTATGATGGAGCAAGGATAGGCAGGGATGTGTTACAGGTGCTCTGCACAATATTTTCCAAAACTGATCGAACAAAGATAAGAAAAAACAAAGATCTATCTATTTTGACCTAATCTGACCTAAAAACCAGAAACATGATGAACAGAAGTTTATAGACAGGAAATCATGCAAGATAACTATGGAAACTAAGCAAGCACAGATCTAAACATGCAAGTACAATTGGTAGCAACTTTTCCCAACTAAAAATCCAACACTAGCAATTGCATGGAAAGACAAAAACAGTGTTTTTGTGGCAGCAAGTATGCCTTGGTCTCAGCTCATGGTCCCAAGGAGGGAAAGGTGAGATCGAGGATTGCTTGATGGCCTTTTTGCAGATCTTTTCTGTCACCAAACTATCAAATCAACCTGAAGCATGAAAAGTTATTTAATCATCAAAAGCAACCTAAGTAACAAAGCAAGATCCTAACCTAGATAACAGAAACTATTCTATGAATGAAAGGAAAACACATAAAAGTACAAAGGAGGTACTGGCACTTGAATTGGGCCCAACCCCAAGAGCTACAGCCTCCTAAGAAAGTTCAGAGCCGGTGCAAAGTGAAATTTATCTCCATTACTCAAAAAATAATCATGTCACAAAAGTGTTTACAGCAAGAGCTCGAAAATGAGTTGCACTAATGTGCGAAAAACAGCTATTCAATAGCTAAACTATCAAGGCTTGAAGCCTTCCTACTTATGCACCACAAGGACTCCCAACAACCCTCCTTAACTTTAGGAGCTTGGCTGCTCAAACTGAAGTTAATCAGCCACTTCACAACATCTGCTCGGCTGCCCCTTGAAATCATCTTTGGTGGGTTGTTGAACTCCAAGCTGATGGTGGAGAACTTGAGGAAGGGGTCATTTAGTGCAGGAGACACCCTTCCTACAATTCCTCAGCCTTGTTCCTTCGTATTTGGCTGTCAACTTACTCATAAATGCTTGAACTTGGTCCAAAAGATGTCTAAAAATCTGCGATAAGCACGTATTAGACTTTGTGGTCAAGTGGCTATTCTCATTCATTCAATTAACATAAATATATTCAAAAGCATGCATAAAACTATGAAGAATGGTGGATTAATTGAGAATAATAGGCAAAATGAGCCCAATAAGTTACCCATTTTTGGGGCTCATCATCACCCCCCTGCTGAATGTCTTCCTTATCCTCTGAGCAACTAATCCAGCTCATCATCTTTGATTGCTTTGACTGCCTCTCTGACATCCCAGGCTTCCGAGGTGATGTCCTCTTCTAGATCATGAAACCCTGCTTTTCTATCTACCTCCTCCCATTGCCTGTGTTCTTCTTCTTCTTTAACCCGTTCCAGCAGTCCCAAAAGCAATGGAGGACTAAACTTTAGGCCAATCCAGTTGGCCTCCATATTTTACATTGACTGTTTGTAAAGTGGTACTCTGGCCCAAGCCTCCCACATCCTTGTTGGGGAGTGGTACTCTCTTACTTTCAGACTGTGGGACAATGTGTTCCATCTCCTTGTGCAAGCATGAATGCAGTTATCACCCAACAGTCTTTCCATGTCCTCAAAGTGAGAAATGGCCTAAGCTTGTCTTTCAATGTAGTTTGGGAGAACCTGAGAGTTGTTAGCCAAGTGCTGATGGGCATATACTAAAGCTAAGGGATCTTCTGGTTCTGCTATGATCATGAGTGGCTCACTTAGCTCCTTGTCCATAACTTTCTGAATTTATGCTGCCCTCTTTTCCTCATGGTTTAACCAAGAGGCCATGGCTATTAGTTGCGCATCTCCCAATGTTGCATTGGGGTCCCATAGATTCATATTTGGAAGTGCCAAGTTGTGTAAATAGAATTCTGTTAACTTGGCCTTATCTTCAGCTGAGCTACTATCACACAAATACATGAACTGATTGTAATTCTGGAATTGAATGGTGCTCCTTTGGGCAAGTGCATTAATTTGAAATTGCAACCATTGATCTTTAAGATATAATGCATATGACTTAGCAGGTTGCCTACATTTAAGGCTTCTACTGCCCATCTGGCCATGTAGGCCATTTGGGCTTCTTTCTCTTGCACTTGTTGTTTTAAAACCTATATTCCTTCTACTGCCTATGACTTCTTTTCCTGTAGCAGTTTTGTCAGCATCTCAACATCAATTGACAGCTTTTCCTCTCTCTGTTGTTCCTCGGTTGTTTCCCTATCTGTTGGAGGTCCTTCTTGTTGCTGTTGCTCTCCAACAATGGACAACCTATCTTCCTTATGACCTTCCTGTAGCTGCAACTGCTTTCTCAGTAGCTCATTCTCTTCTTGTAATTTGGCTCTCTGACTGCTTTCCATGTGCTTCACCATGGCCAACTCTTTTCTTGATTCTTTTAGCTATTCCTCCAGGTGGCTTATGTCTGCAACACCCTTGGATTTGGCAATCCTCATCCAAGTGTGAGTCCTAACCCACTCTTGTTCCAATGCAAAGAAAAGTGGTATAGCAAACTTATGTGGGATGATCTTCCCACCTTCCAACAGGTTGTAATATGAGACCAAGCTAGGTTGAGGGCTTGGCTCCAGTATCTCCTCAGTCTTTTCTTCTCCCTATGATTGTTTGGCTGCCTTCTCCTCCAATTTCGCAATCTCTTTTAACTTCGCTAGAGTTTCTTGTAGAGATATTTCAGCTTCCTGTAGAGCTGTTTTGATTCCATCATCCTAATTCTTTCTCTCCAGGTGGAGGTTTTTGGGCTTCCTCTTTCATAGGTGATAGATATCTTTGAAGGAGACTCTTCTTTCGGTTTAGTGGTTGCGTCCTCAATGACAATTGGTTCCTTTGATTGTGGCTGGGGTTTGCCCACTTTGATCCTTGTGTTTCTCCTGGCTTTAAAGTACATGGAGGTTTGTCTCTTTCTCTTCCCTTTTTGTTTTGCAGGTGTGCTTAATGCAGTAAGCACAACTATTGCCTCCATTGCCAACGTTTCCAGGGATTTCTCTTCCTGCTGGTCTTTTTCTTCGCTTCCTGTAGAAATCTCTGTGTCCATTGTTTTTTTCTGTATGACTGATATCTCAAGGTGTTCCTTTCCCTCTTTCTTCTGGGTGCCTACTTTGGCTGTGGCAACCTTCTTTTGGGCTTTCTCAGCCTTTTCCTTTCTACTCTATATCCTCTTTCCCCTTGCTATTTTTGCTGTTGTTTCTTCCTCTGTTTTAGGCTCAACAGTCTTGCCAATTTCTTTCTATTCTTCCTGTGCTTCCTCTGTTTTTCCCTCTGCTTAAATGTCCTGTGTTCCCTCATCATTTTTTTTCTCAATTTCTTCAATGTGCTCCCCCTCCTCACTATTGGATGGGGTGATGTTTTCAGCCAAAGTTCTAATGTCGTCATCCCTGGACATGTTTTTGAAGATTTCCCAAGATATGGGGAAAGTATAGGTGTGTAAAGCATCTTCCACCAATAGTTTGATGAGCCCATGGTGGGCCAACTAATCCGGGATCCCTTCATTTAGCTTTGTACCACATTCAATTAAGGACTGAAGAAGGAAATATGGGATGCTCAGTTTCTTGGCTGGAGGTAAGTCAATCCCATGCCTTAATTCACATAACAACCTGAAATGACATCCATAGATGATGCTAAACCTCCCTTCACATGTGATGTACTTCATAATTTGATAACTAACTTCACTCCAGAGAGGAGGCAAGCTTATCCTTCTAACTCCGTTTTTGTCTTCTACAGGATGCTCCTCGGGTAGAAAAAATGTTTTCTTAGCAACTTGGCCCAAGGATCTCTCTTCTTTGCTCCAAGGGAGCCCCAATGGTAGACCACTAATTCTAATGATGAGCTCAGGGGTGAGTTCCAGGGTCAAACCCCCAAAAATAACTATGGCATGTGTCTTTGAATGCGGTCTCAGGGACATTAAAAACTCTTCAGTTATCTCCTCATCATGACCCTGAATTTTGTCAAAGAAGGATATCCAATTTTCTCGGGTGAAAAGGTCCACCACCTCAGGGTGCTCGTGCAACTTGCTAGAGTCTGAGGGTTCTTTCCTTATGAATCCTCCTGGCATGGTGTTGAGTGCTCTTTTAATGTTTTAACCAGAAGAGAAAATGCTTAGTAAAACAAACAGTCAATCACTGGTATAGAGGAAAGCTGGATTCAGTTTCTTCTGAACCCTAAAAGGGATTTCTCGTGTGTTCCTATAATATCAAATAGCAATAATTGCCTTGTTTTAAGATTGTTGTCACCCAAAATTCGACTGTCTATTTATGAAAATAAGAATTTTGTTTTTATAGAACAGAGCATAAGGACACAAGTTCTCTTCTCAGCACATAGATAGATATGTAAATTCAATTTTTTTCACACACATAGGGTAGCCTCTACTGCTGCAGGTATCTTCCTTACAGGAGAATTTAAAAATGATGAGGAGATTTCGAAATGAAGAGGAATAACTGGGTAAACTCAGTGAAATATGCAGGCAAACTTTCACGTTTTTTTCCAATGCACAGGCAGACTTTTACTCTCGTTTTTCAAAATGATGTCGTTCAATTCACCACCTTGTACAAACAAATCATGCACAGAGAAGTTTTTTCGAGCCTACCTCGTTTGGAGCTTCAAATTCAATGAAAATTCTTGGTTTTCCTTCCGTAGATTTGTTCTTTGCCTTTCTTGTAGAACCCTTCCTGTAGAAAGCTCCTGGTTCTTGTAGAATGAATATGTGCTTCTGATGGAGCCCGATAGGTGGGGGATTTTCCAAAACAGACAGAAAACCTAGTGGAGGATGACTGGTTAACTGTTTTAGAAGCAGTGGATATGTACTCCAGTCGAGAACGTCGTGAGTGTAGAATGAACAGAGGGTGGTGCATGTTTCGACTGAGCGTCTTTTAAGTGCGGCATGATTCATGGTGAGGGGATGAGTTGGCTAGACAGGAATGTTGATCTGACATCACAGCAATAATGTTTCTGATTGCCATCACCTCCTCTCTCCCGTTATCTGCCACCACCACTACTAGTCCTGACGATTTCTCCCTGAATGGACACTCCACATGTGCTGGCTGCACATCTAGTCGGAAATTTTGAATGTAACGGGGCTCGTTTGGATTCCACGAGGATATGTAACTGGCCGAGGGTGGCTAGTTGATTGGCCACCAATTCCACTCAATCCGAACCATTCCCATAGTCATGCAACTTTTAAAATATGATTTATGCAATTGAAGAACAATTTTAAACACTTACCTGCGTGGTTGCAACCATGTTATGCAGATTCCTGGTTTTGGAACCCATTCCTTCATTTGTTGTTGCTGCATGCACACTGTACGATTGGCCTCGGCTGCTGCTGATATTCTTCTGTTCAAGAAGAGATCCATGCATGCATCTTCTGCCATACTTTGTTGTCCTTGTCTCTGGAGTATGTCTTTCATAGGGATCAACTGCTATAGGATTCCTATAGGATGTCCTGTAGCTGCTTCTCCTCCTAGAATGCAAGCTAGAATGAGCAAGGATATACTACTGAAGAGGGTCTCAGCTGATGAGGAGTCTAGATGGAGGGTAACAGGTATGGTGAGTGAAAAACTGCTGCTTGATTTGTTAGTAAAAAGTTTTTGATGGCAGTATGAAGAAAACAAGATTTCTGTGTGTGACTATGCAGGAACATAAAAAATGAGAGCAATGGAGGTGTACAGAGATGGAAAAAGGGCGACATATGGTGATGGATGGAAGTAGGGATGTTTACAGGCCTCATATACAGATTCCCAACCTTTGGGTCTTCTTCTGAGATCGATTTTGGCTTGTCTGTAGGTTCTACAGGATTTTCTTGTAGAAGACACAAAACTTCCTGTAGAAGGTGAAATCTTAGCCCAAATGAGACCAAATCTTAGGAAATGGTAGTGTTCATGGAGGAATGGATTGTGAGGGATGCTTGCAACCTGGTGCTGACCTTTGTCTTTGTCTTGTACGATCCTCCTAACCTGAAATTATTCAACAGAAATTAGGTTTATTTTTCTTTTTCCCTTTTCTTCTTTCTTCTTCTTTTTTTTTTTTGAGACAGCTAGGGTGCCTCCAGGATGTTTTCACCCTCACTATCTACCCTGGGCGCCTCCAAGAGGTTTTCACCCAAGGATCTTTTATTTTTTCCTTCTTTTTTTTCTTTTTCTTTTTTTAATATGTTCAAGGTGTGGGTGGAGTGGAGACAGGGGCCTGTTCCACTACCAACACTAATTTATCCAGAGTTTCAATGAACTCATGCTTAGAAAGGGGCTTCCTGTAGATTTTCAATCGATGCCCATTGACGAGCATGGGGATGGCTTCTTCATCAACGGTCCATATAAGGGCTAAACCATTGTTGTTGAATTTCTCCACTGTATATGGTCCCAGTCATCTTATCCTCAGCTTCCCTTTGAAATCCTTGTATCTTGAATCATATAACAGTGCCCAATCTCCTGGCTGAAATTGCTTTTCTTTAAGGTGTCGGTCATGCCATATCTTCCTTTGAAGTTGAACTACCTCTGAGTGGAGAAGGGTCTGCGTTCTTTGTTCATTTAGTCCATTTAGCTGAAGTAATATTTCCTGTTATGCATGGCTGAGATCTAGGTCCAGCTGAGCTGCCAACCATAATGTGTTATATTCAAATTCTATGGACAGCAAAGCCTTCTTCCTGTAGACTAGCTCATAAGGTGTGAAACCTGTTGTAGTTTTCCAAGTAGTGTTGTAGGCCCAAGTGGCCTCAACCAAGCGATCTGCCCAATATTTTCTGCTACTGCTCACCACTTTAGTCAAAATCTCTTCCAAAGCTTTGTTAGTGACTTCCACCTGTCCATTTTCTTGTGGATGATAAGGGGTGGAAGTTCTGTGCTTAATCCTGTGATGAGTGAGCAGGTCTTCAATCAGGTTAGAGGTAAACTGACTTCCTTGATCTGTGACTAACTCTCTTAGGTAGCCAAACTTGTAGAAGATATTTTCCCTCAAAAACTCAGCCACTTTTTCTTCTATTGCTACCTTAATTTCCTTTGTTTCTTCCCACTTTGTCAGGTAGTCCGTGCACACAATGATGTAAGACTTTTGGTTTGAAGGAGGGTTGATAGGACCCACAAATTCCATGCCCCACTTCTCAAATGGCTCGAAAGTCACTTGAGGTTGGAGGGGAATTTTGTCCCTTGGAGTCAGTTTCCCCATCCTTTGACATCAATCACATTGGCTGATGTATCTCCTGACATCTTGATGAAGAGTGGGCCAATAGTAGCCTGCCTGTAGAATTTTGAAAGCGGTTCTTTTTGCTACAAAGTGGCCTCCACGGGGTCCATCATGACAGGTTAGGAGGATGTCAAAAACTTCCTCCTCCCTAACACAACACCTCAAAATCTGATCCAGGCCATGTTTAAACAGGTTGCCCCCAATCCATGTGAATGGGGCACTTTTCCTCACAATCTTCCTCTTCTCTTTTGAGTATAGGTGTGGCAGGAACTGTGGTGAAACCAAATAATTTGCTATATCAGCAAACCATGGAGAGAGTACTAGAATAGCAAACAGGTGTTCATCTAGCATTTGATCATCCACCATCCCTTCTTCACCTGCAAACAAATCTAGTCCAGACATAAAATCAGCAACAACATTTTCCTTACCTGGCTTGTCAACAATGGTCAAATCAAATTGCTGCAATAAAAGTAACCATCTAGTGATACAAGCATTTACATCAGGTTTATTCATCAAATACCTAATTGCAGCATGATCAGTGTGTACGAATGTTTGATAACCAGTGATGTAGTGTCTGAACTTGTTTAGGGAATGGACTACAGCTAGGAGCTCTTTCTCAGTTACGGTATAGTTTAACTCTCCCTTGGACATGTTTTTATTGACAAAATATATGGCATACAGTAGCTTCTCTTCAACTTGTCCTAAGGCTACTCCTATGGCTTTGTTCGAGGCATTTGTGTGAATTTGGAAAGGTAGGGCCCAGTTTGGACCTCTCAAGATTGGGGAAGTTACCAGCTTACCTTTCAACACATCTAGAGCCTCTTGACAGTTGTCAATCCATATAAACTCAACATCTTTCCCCAAAATACCAAACAATGGAGAGGCTAGCTTACTGAAATCTTTAATGAATCTTCTATAATATCCTGCTAAGCATAGAAAACTCCAAACATCTCTTACCTTTTGAGGAGGTGGAACCCTTTGGATGATAGCAATCTTGTTGGGATCCACCTATAATCCTTGCTGAGAAATTGTATGACCTAGCACGGTCTCTTTAGTCATCAGGAATTCACATTTTTCTGGACTGAGGGATAGGTTCATTTCAATACACTTTGTTAAAACTTTTCCCAGTTTAGTCAATGCTTCTTAGAAGTTGGACCCATAAGGAGTAAAGTCATCCATATAGATTTCCACCGAATCATGAACCAACTCAGCAAATATTCTCAGTACTTCTCTCTGGAAAGCGGGAGGAGCATTGCATAACCTAAAGGGAAGGACCTGGTAGACAAAGGTACCCCATGGACAAGTGAAGTGGTATTATCTTTGTCTTCCGGGCTCATTTGGATCCGATTATACTCGCTAAACCCATCTAGGAAGGAAAAGAACTTCTTCTCTGCCAGTCCATCTAACAGTTGATCTATGAAAGGCAAAGGGAAATGGTCCTTCTTGGTGGCTTTGTTAAGTTCTCGATAATTGACATAGATTCTCCACTTCCTGTTTTTTTGGGCACAAGCACTAGAGGAGAAACCCACTCGCTGTCAGAGATGGAGTGGATGAATCCTGCATCCAGCAACTTTTTCAGTTCTTCTTTGACAATGTCCTTAAGGGCTAGATTCATTCTCCTCCGAGGTTGTCTGACTGGTTTACAATCCTATTTAATGTAAATGTGATGGGTACAGATGAAAGGGTGGACTCCTTTCATCTCCTTATAGCTCCAAGCAAAAGCATCCAAATGGCGGTTCAATAAGCTACACAACTCCTTCTCCTGAGAGGGGGATAGGGATGAGTTGATCTTCAAGGTTCTTTCAGGGCCAAATTCCACATTCTTAACTCAGGGAGAGGTCAAATCAGCCACACAGAGATCCACTAAAGCACTGACTTGGGTGTCTTCTACCACCTCTTCTAATGGCAACACACTAGGAGGTGGATTCTGAATCAAATTCTCAATAAGTTCATCCCCGATTTAGGACCTCCCCTGGTGGCTTCCATTATGCACAATGGTGCAGAGTAGACTTCATCTCCATCTTCCTCCTCCAACTAGAGAGGTAAGTCATATTCTAGCAAAGGTTGGGCAAGAGGATATAGGACTAGTTGTTTGGACATAGGCCCATTCTTAATGGTCATGCTCCCAGCTCGACAACTAATGTAAGCATCTCTAGTAGCTAACCAAGGCCTTCCCAAAATGAGGGGGTATCCCATGAGATTTTCCTTTGGCTGGAGGACCAAGAAGTCCACAGGGTACTCCCAAGAATCAACAAAGACCATGACATCTTCCACAATCCCTTCGGGGGTCATGGTGGAGCGGTCTACTAACTGCAGTACTATTGAGGTCTTTCTTAGGGAACTCTGAAGGTTGAGTTTGAGCATACTGTCCCTGGTCATCACATTAATGGCAGCCCCTAGATCAATCAGGGTGTGGGGTATTATGGTGCCATTAATGTGGACATCAACTACAGGACTCCCAAAGTCCAGATATTTTGGACAGATTACTTGTCCCAACATTAGGTCGGATAGTTGTCCTATGACATTAATAGTTGGGGCATCTCTCTTGCGCCTACTTGGGTGCTTGAGACACTTCTGTTTGATCAATTTGTTGTAGATTGGTATATCTTTTATGGCCTGGAGAAGTGGTATTTTCACACATAACTATTTAAGCTTGCCCAGAAGTTCAGTCACTTCTAGGTTTGGTTGCATGGTTCTAGTTAGTCTCTCAGGAAAGGGTGGAATGGCTTTGGGTTCACTTTCATGTTTCTCTTCCTCATCCTCCTTATGAGGAGGTTGGCTATCTGGGAGGACCTTCCTAGATCGTAGGATGATCTCCTGAATCTCCATAACATAGGTAGGGCATGTTGTCTCTCTAGTATATACCTGTTGGGCATGTCTGTTATTGGGGTTTGGGTTCGGTTGAGCAGGCATCTGGGGTTGTCTCGGAGGAGCAGGAGGTAATGGTTGTGGTTGAGCAGGTGGTGGAGGGAAAATAGTGCGAGGAGAGTTGTATTGGGGCCTCCAACCCTGTTGAGGTGCATTCCACTGAGGTTGGGACTGGACGTGAGAATGAAACGAATGAACAATAGGTTGAGTATGGTATTGAAATGGATATGACCAAGGAGGGGATGTGGACCAAGAAGAATGAGCAGGGGGACCCCAAGAAGGTATGTGAGTGGATTGGTTGGGGTTGTAATAAGTTTTGGATGTCCCTTGCATCCCCTGCTAGTAAGGTCTGGATCCATGTGGCCTACTTTGGTTTAGGAAGTAGAGTGGTTCAGTGGCTCCTTCAGCCCCTTGGTACGTAGCTTTAAGTCCGGGTAAGGTTGGGCACTGGTTTGTAGGGTGGTCTTCCTCACAAACAAAATATACCTCTACTGAGTGCAATGGACACTCGTTCCGACGATGTTTCCTTGTACATTTGGGACAAAGGATGGCCAAAGCCCTCTTAGCTTCCTCTTTCTTCTGTTGGATTCGGAAAGTATCTAGTTGCATGGCAATGGTCTGTCTCATCTCACTTTTAAGGTCTTCCATCTGATTTGCAAACTCATGTTTGGAGAAGGTGGCACTGGTTGAAATTTGATTCCCCCTACCTCTTTTCTGGGCTGCCCTAGAATGGTTTCTAAACACAGTCTTTATGTCATCATAAGGTAGTTGGTAGATGTCTCCTCCAGCCAGCAAATGGAGGGTATCTATAAGGTCTTCAAGGATTCCTCGGAGCAGAATCAACTTCAGAGATTCAGGGTCAAGTGTGCACCTGACCCTTTTATAACTGCGTTGGAACCTTTCTTCATAGTCTTCTAAAGATTCATTGCTTCCCATGGTCATCCGAAAGATTTCTCCCTTCGTTTCCTTTGACCTATAGTAATCCCGCTATTTGTTGTTAAAGGCTTGCTACATCTGAGCCCAAGTTGTGATACTATTTCCAGGTAACCCCATGAACCAGCGTAGTGTTGCATCCTTGAGGGTAGAGGGAAAGAGTTTCAACTTTTGCTCGTCTTCTGCATAGTCATAGGTTCGACAAAGGACAAAAAAATCAAACAAGAACGTATTAGGGTCTTCAGTGGTCAATCCATGGAAGTGAGGTAAGGATGAGGGAGTGATGTTTTTCATTTTCGTGTCCCCATTGGTCTCTCGGATGGGAAAGGCACTTTCTATTCTCTCCTCATCTCTTATACCGTTTTCGTGTTCTGCCATGGTCTCACGAGGAATGTTTTCTTGCTCTTCTTCCGTTAGAGGATCTTCGTGTATCTCTGGAGGTTCACTGCCACCGAAGAAGAGAGAAGGGTGACTCAGTGATGTGGTGGGGGTGTTAGGTAAGAATTTTCCTGAATTGTCTATGTTCCCGCGAGGCATGAAATGAAATATTTTTGGTTGATTTTTGTGTTTTTCTCTGCTTGTACTTGCAAAACTGAAAGTGATTGAACAACAAATTGCAACTAATTACAATAAACCTTGTTGGAATGAAAATTACAGAATTGAAATGAAAGCAGGAAATGACTAATCTATGCTGCTGAAATGAAATGCTAAGCTACGCTTGCAGAATTGAAATTGCGGAATTGAAATGCTAATCTACGCTTGTAGAATTGAAATTCTAGTCTAGGAGAGCAGGAAATGTCTAATCTACTTTTGTGGAAATGAAATTGTAGAATGGAAATGAAACAACTACTCTACTCTTGCTAAAATAAACTACTTTAGCAGAAGGTTGCAATAGAAAATAGAAGAAAAGTAGCAATCACAAATACTCTTATGCTTCCCCCGCAATGGCGCCAAAAATATGGTGAGCTCTAGTATTGCAGCAGTGATGTTTCAGCTCCTGGGACTCCCTTCTTTACTTTTATCAACCCAGTTATTCGTAACAAACTTGGAAGCGACGGTGCTATATGCACAAGTACTAGCGTTTTCTGCAGGCTGTCACTTGATCAGCTGGCACAAGTCCACTAGGAGCGTAAGCCAACTTCTATGAGCTCTTAAAAAAATATTTTAACTATGATGGATGAAAGCTAACTCAAAAGAGGCTAGTCTACTTGCAAAAAGAAGCTAAAAGCTGAAAGGATATGCAAACCCTAGCAAACCCTAGTTTTACCGGCTAACCCTACTAGTGCAAGAAAAGAGATGAAAGCAGTGAAAATGGATGCCATTGGATCTTGGAAAGGTAAAATGCATGTGAATAATCTACTTCTGAAGGAAAATATGGAAAAAAAAAAAAAACATCTTTTTGCATTTTTGAGTAATTTTGTAGAATTATTATGCGTGTGCTTTAACGATTTTTTATTGTGCAGAGGTTGATTGGCAAAGGAAATGGTGTAGGCACTTCCAGAAGGTTGTGAAGGTGAGAAGAGGGCCTAAGGGGTCCCTAGAACCCTTCTAGAGAGTTTCAAAGTGATCAGATCTCGAAAAACTGCTCATGTGAACTTCTACAGGAAGTTTGCAGGGGCTCTACAGGATGTTCTACAAGAAGTTCTATAAGAAGAGCTGAAAGAGGATTTTGGAGGGTTGCTGGTGGAAAAAATGTGGGAAAGTGGAAATGGAGGATGGATGAGGAAGTGAATGGATCTAGGACCTGGTAAATGAAGCTAAGGAGTGATGAAGGTGGTTGGATTTGTTCAAGGATGGAGGGAGCAATGCTGCATAAGAATGTAGAAATTAGGGAAAATTGGAAAAGTATGGCAAATGAAGGGAAGGAATATTGGATTAGGGGTTGGAGTAGGTTGTATGATGGAGGAAGGATAGGCAGGGATATGTTACAGGTGCTCTGCACACTATTTTCCAAAATTGATCGAACAAAGACTAGAAAAACCAGAGATCTATCTATTTTGACCTAATCTGACCTAGAAACCATAAACATGATGAACATAAGTTTATAGACAGGAAATCATGCAAAATAACTATGGAAACTTAGCAAGCATAGATCTAAACATGTAAGTGCAACTGGTAGCAACTTTTCCCAACTAAATATCTAACACTAGCAATTGCATGGAAAAGAAAAAACAGTGTTTTTGTGGCAGCAAGTATACCTTGGTCTCAGCTCATGGTCCCAAGGAGGGAGAGGTGAGATCGAGGATTTCTTGATGGCCTTTTCGCAGATCTTTTCTGTCACCAAACTTTCAAATCAACCTGAAGCATGAAAAGCTATTTTAATCATCAAAAGCAACCTAAGTAACAAAGCAAGATCTTAATCTAGATAACAGAAATTATTTTATGAATGCCGGGAAAACACATAAAAGTGCACAAATGAGGTACTGGCACTTGGGTTAGGCCCAACCCTAAGAGATACAGCCTCCTAAGAAAGCTCAGAGCTGGTGCAAAGTGAAATTTATCTCCATTACTCAAAAAATAATCATGTCACAAAATTGTTTATAGCAAGAGCTCGAAAATGAGCTGAAATGCAGAGTTGCACTAGAGTGTGAAAAACAACTATTCAATATCTAAACTACCAAGGCTTGAAGCCTTCCTACTTATGCACCACAAGCACTCCCAACAGCCCTCCTTAACTTTAGGAGCTTGGCTACTCAAACTGCAGTTAATCAGCCACTTCACAAAATCTGCTCGACTGCCCCTTGAAATCATCTTTGGTGGGCTATTGAACTCCAAGATGATGGTGGAGAACTTGAGGAAGGGGTCATTTAGTGTAGGAGACACCTTTCCTACAATTCCTCAGCCTTGTTCCTTCGTATTTGGCTGTCAACTTGCTCATAAATGCTTGACCTTGGTCCAAAAGATGTCCAAAAATCTGCAATAAGCACGTATTAGATTCTGTGATCAAGTGACTATTCTCATTCATTCAATTAACATAAATATATTCAAAAGCATGCATAAAACTATGAATAATGGTTGATTAATCGAGAATAATAGGCAAAATGAGCCCAATAAGTTACCCATTTTTGGGGCTTATCAACTGTCGTGATTGAAAACTTCCAAACCTCACCTAGAACTAGCTGCTACACGAAAATATCACTCATTCGTCAAAGATGAGTCTCTTTTAAGCTCTTTTTAGATGCGTAAAATATAAAGATATTGCCAAGAAATTGGCCTCTCCAGCTCGATAAAGTCCTTGGAAGTTCCATCCCTCTTTTATTTTAATCATTTTGGACCTGAGGGATCATTACATGAAAAGATATAGCGCTTGTCTTTTTTCAGCTCGTTAAAGTGATCAGAAAAGTCATCCCTTTTCGTATTATTTTATAACTTTTCAGACTTAAGGGATTATACTACGAAAAAGGATTATTGGATTTTCCTTTCCATCTCTTTTCAGACTCTCTAAAATTGAAAAGGATCGAGTTATCTTTGTCATTAAACTCATTAAAACGATAGTGACAAACTTGTCAATTACAGACAAGAGCAAGTTTCACTGTCACTAGGCTCACTAAAACATAGCGACAGGTTTGCTCGAAGGGAAAATTATAGAACAAGCATATGTTATCCTCCTCAAACTTGACAAAAATAAAGAGGTACTGGTCAGCAATAACTGGGGAAAATTGGGAAGAAAACTTGAAGAACTTCATTGGTAGCAGGTCACTCTTGAACATGACACTTTCACTCCATCACCATGATTGAGTCGGGTTGGGTTATCCCATTCACCGGTCACATCACCATTGGTCTTCCGTACCATCCATTTTTGGGGTTTACGCTACCAATCCATTTCAATGTCACCGATATGTTCAAGAGAAGTCACTCAGAGAATTCACCAACCCAGCTAACATCTCATCTAATGTGATACCTTCACGCTTCATTCTTTCATGACTACCACCCTAAACCTTGTGTCATTAGATCGTTTTCACCTCCACAAAATCATTTGCTCCATTTCATGTCGTAGATGTGGGATTCATTAAGGCCCTCCTACGATGGGTCACTTCTTTTCGACATCAGCTCATTATCCAAGAAGTTGACTTAGGAACAACCCTTTCAGTACTTTGAAGCTTTCATGCTTCAATGGCAAGTTTCTCACTTACGGCGACAGGTTTACATCAATGGCCTTCGACCGGAATATTTTGCGTGGTATTCGATATTGACTCATGTATTCGTACCACGTGAATTGTACTACAGTACCTTGAAGGTCATTATCATTATCGGTGATTCCTCTTGTGCCTGTTAACAGCTACATCATTGGCTGGTAATCAGGTGATGTCTTACCATGTTCGACATCAGAACATCTTTTCACATGGATCGACTTGTACATCAGGCGAAGATTGAACGAGTTTGAAGACCCTGGATCTAGTTTCATCCATCCGGGCTGCGATATATTCAGGAAAATAAAGAAATCAAATGTACATCATAGCTGCATAGATAATCATCCAAGCCAAAGGATGATGGCTCTACCAGAATCATTAGTCTGTCACATAAACGGTTGTCTATCATATATACACGAAAATGAATTTATAAAGCTGAGCATAGGAATGCTCACCTCAGCCAGATCATGAAAATATTATGAAGATAATGTAGTTAATTGTATCTTATTACAGGTCACCTTCCGGTTCGAAAACCTCGGATCCTCATGATAAAGCATTTTACCCGACATCAGAAGATTTACGACCTCATGCTTTAGGGGGCAACTGTTATAGACATATTTGGGCACTGCAACCCCAATCTCATATGTCCATAAACCAAGGGCTTCTAAGCCCCTAAAAGTGTTGTTTCATACCCTTAAGGAACAAGGTTAGCTGATTACATCATCTCCCAGAAGTTCTCCTTGAAAAACTACTCAGAACTGGTCAAAACTAGACCATACAGACTGCTCAGTGCTAAGGGTGCAATGCATCTCACCTGCTACATGCAAAAAGTGTGATGCATACTGAAAATCCCTTTTGTAGGGTGCGATGAGTAAGAGAAGACAAATGGCAAAGGTAGTTAGCTAGGTGGAAACCCATAGAATCTTCTAGAAACTGCCCATTTGACACTTGCCTCTCTAAATTCGCCCAGGGATGAGTAAGAGATCATGAAATCTCCAAGTGGAACCAAGAACTATCAGAGAAATGACACTAATCAAAAATCCCAGAAGCTGACTCACCCACCTGCAAATATTTATATATGGATCCCTCATCCTAGAGATCCAGAGGCTGGAACTTTGTATTTTGTAAGGAAGTGTTGTTGGTTTCTCTGTGAAACATCATAGTGTTGGGTGATCTAACTTTTCATGTGGTGAAGAGGGCTTTCATGCTGGGAGGATGGCGTTGGGTTAGACCAATGGGTTATAATCCTCTCTTCTACTACTTCTATCAATAAAGCTATTTGAGTTTTCCTCCATATTCTTGTGTATCTCTGAATCTTGTATTGATATATCCATTTGTATGGTTAATATACATTCGATCCTATATTTTTTATGATTATAGATCTCTATGCTTTGATGGTATTATGCTGCTTTAACTCTGTAGGTGTTCTTTGAAGCGAGATAAGTAAAGGAGTGGTGAAGCTCTGTCAAAGGAGGGAGGAAACAAGCAAGGAGCCAAGTGAAACACTGAGGTTGGTACTCTCTGCTTCTCTCTCATCTATCTCTCATAAAGGAAAACACAAGTAACTTTAGTTTGTTTATTTCTAAGATAGCTACCCATCTTAGTGGGACTAGCAGCTCTGTATGGACACTAGTTTTCCTGATAACACACCCCCCCCTCCCGCTCCTCTTAACCATCTCCTAGCCATAAAATCATGAACAGTGATTGTAACGGTCATTTTCTAACTATTCTATGTGGTATCTCCCCCCATAGCACAGTTCCCTTCTCGCACCTTTTGATACTATGACATCACCCTTTTTTGCACAGCTCCTCTAGCACGTAGCTCCACAAACCAAGCAATGTAGATTATAGTCTCACGCTCCCTTGCAGCTGTCTGTAGCACTAAGACTCTCCTACCGTCATGTAGCCATTGAGTCGGGTCCCTTGTATAGGGCTTCAACAGGCTTCCATTCACTTTTCCCGAGAAAGGTTCCCTATTTAGCTTTGTGAGTTAAACTACAACCCCATCTACGATTTCTTTGATGACATATGGTCCCAGCCAATGCATCTGAAACTTTCCTGGGAATTTAGCGAACTTACTATCATATAATAAAACCAATACATTTACCTTAAATGTGCGCATCTTGATGTCTTGATCATGCCATGCCGTTTCACATTCCTTTTGTACTTGCTAATGAAATTCAGCCAAGAACATGTCCTCTTCGAGCTCCATCAACTATGTGAGCCATTCTTCCAAGGCTCCACAGTCTTCCATCCCTATGAAAGCCACTATGCGTAGACTAGGCACAATATATTCGATAGGCATCATAGCTTCTATGCCATAGACCAACTGGAAAGGTGTCTAACCTATTAAATTTTTTCAAGTAGTCCTGTACGCCCATAATATTGTCGATACGTGCACATCCCAATCATTCCGCTGCACATTGCAAATCTTTGTCAGCACATTTTCCAATATCTTATTGAAAGCCTCAACTGTTCCATTGGCTTGAGGATGATATGGTGTACTTTTCTAATGGTAAACCTGGAACTCTTTATCAACATGATGATCATTTCATTGAGGAAGTGTGTACCGTGATCAGTCATTAATACCTTCGGGCAACCAAACCTAGTTAATACATATTAAAACAAAACATTTGTTGATGTTGCCCTTGTACAGTCTTTCATAGGCTATTCCTTCACCCATCTGGTCAGGTATTCGGTCGCGATGATGATTTAACACACACCTGTTTTCTGGCCTTGGGGCTGAATTGACCCTACAAAATCAATTTCCCATTTCTCAAATGGCTGCAATGACACCTATGGATTTAGCGGTAGCTCATCCCTCCATGATGGTCTACCCGTTCTTTAGCATGCATCACATACCTTACAATATTCTTTAGAATCATTATGCAGCATTGACCACCACAACCCAACATGCAAAACCTTCTGCGTTGTTGCTTTTCCTACATAATTCCCTCCTGCAGCTCCTCTATGAGCTTTAGCGAGGATGCTATTTATTTTAAAATAAGGCATATATCATCGGAGTATCTCGTCCAATCCCATATTATACAGATGTCCGACAATTACAGAGAAATCTACCGCGCGCACTACCAACTCTTTTTTCTATTGACTGGTGTACCCTTCTAGAGCCATCTCTATAGTCAAGAAGTGGATAATATTAGTAAAGTGATTATCTTCTAGGCGCACTACGAAGAGTTGCACATCGGGCAGCCCTTCCTCCAAATTAGTAGGCTCCTCTCCTATCTCAATGCATGACAGATGGTCAAGTCCTGCATTCAACCTTCCTAGTTTTACAATTACCTCAAAATCATATTCTTGAAATAACAATAGCCACCTGCATACTCCCCCCCCCCCCCCAACACAGGCTTATTGACTAGATACTTCAATGTATAATGGTCTGTGTACATCCTGAAATGTCTGCCCAATAGATAGTGTCGAAATTTTTGGAGCTCGTACACCATAGCCAATCCTTCATGCTATGTTGTCAAATAATTCTTTTCAGCCTTTGACAACTTTCTACTCGCAAATGCTATAGGATGATCCATCTCTCCTTCACCATCTTGTGTTAGCACTGCTCCCAACGCAATACACGAGGCATCAATGTGCACATGGAATTCCTTCTTCCAATCTGGGAAAACCAAGATAGGTGTGGTGACCATCTTTTCTTTCAATACATCTAGATTGCTAACATTCTTCATCACAACATAATGCAACATCCTTCTTTAATAGTATCTCCATAGGCACGGAAATCTAAGCATATGCCTTGATGAAATTTTGATAATATCTTGTATGGCCCAGCATTACACATTGTTGTTTAACACTCCTTGAAGCCTCCATATTGACTAGGATTGCGATCTTAGCAAGGTCCACCATTAGTCCTTACTTGCACACCACATGACCCATCAAAATCCCAAAAGGGACACATAATAAGAACTTCTTCAGGTTCAGTGCAATCTGATACCTTTGGCACATATCTAACATCAAGCATAGATTGGCTACAAGGTGCTTTACTAACCTAGACACTATCCAGTCATCAAAATATACCTCCAAGAATTTGTGAATAAATGATTTGAACATCGCGATGACTACAAGAGATAATATTGTTGGCGCATTCTTGAGTCCGAAGGGCATCACTATGCACTAAAAACAGCCCCATTCCATCGCGAAGTTTGTTTTACTCTTGTCTTTTAGCGCGATCATGATCTGATGGTATCTAGAGAACCCATCAGTAAATGAATAAGCCTTATGCCCTCCAACATTGTCCAGTACTCCATCTGTAAATGGCATTGGAAAATGATCATGAACATAGGCATCGTTAAGCTTCCCAAGATCTGCGCAAATCTGTATCTCTCCCTTTTGCTTCTTTTCTTGGACTACCATTAGGCTCACCCAATTAGATTCCTCCACTAGTTTGATAATGCCTGCCTTAAGCATCTTATCCAACTCCAAGTGGACCTTTTCTTTATATGGGATTAAGGTGATATGGCCTCTTCTTAATGGCTTTGCATCTGGTTTCAAAGTTATTTTCATCACTCCCAAATCACCTATGATGCCTTTCAAGTCTAAAAATTTGGTAGGAAAAATATCCTGGTACTCGCAGAGTAACTCAACAACTTTATCCACTATGGCATCATCCCAATAATCTCTGATCTTTGTGAATTTAGCTCCTTTTTAGTACCAATGTTTACCTACCTAGTCTTAAGTGGCCCAATGATATTCAGGTTCTCTACCCACGGACCTTCAACCTCGTGGTGGCCTTCCACTTCTAGGATATTGATATGCTTTGGATCCTCATCCTCCTCTTCAACAGTCACATTATAGCATTCCAGCACATGGCGCAGCTAGGTGCTCCAATCCGGTCAAACCCATTCTAAATGATCCTGTGGAATTCAGAAGATCATTGCCTTAGCCTCCTGTAGTGCCTGATCAATGCTTTCGAACCTGTCTTTAAAGCCGAAGATCATAAAAAATCCTTCTCTTAAGATATCCCACTCCATGGTGCCATGGAAAATCTCTATTTCCAAATACCAATTCATACGTATTATGTCTAGAGTGTGACCAAATAAATGTAGCCATTCTAGCTGCGGCTCTGTTCCTTACACCTTAGTCCATTTGGCCAAATGATTGCGTGGATCATTCCTCCCATAATACTTCTTAGTTAACCATACTTTAGGATGACCAAAATTCATCCTCATCATCCTCTTGTAATCGCGCCACTCATCAAAGTTGTCTTTGTGTGTACCCCACCACCAAGCAGGCGTAGTGCGTGGTGCCAAGTCTAGTGCCTGAAAGAGATAATCCTCTGGAAATTCTCTTTCAAAAGAATCCAAAAATTTATCTACGTCAGTTAAACCATCATAATAAGGTAAATTTCTTACCTCTGATGATACACAACATAGTGATTTGGTCATGTTGTAGTGCAGTGTGGATACTTCGTGCAGTCTATTCTGCCAATGTTCTAACTCTTCGTCTGAATCCGAGGTACGGGAACTTTTGCGGTCCCATGCAATCCATCCATCAACCGTTGGATTCAATCAATCTTTGTCTCGCACTATTATTTTATAGATATGATCCAAATCATCATCGCTTTCTTCATAGTCACAGACTGGTTCAATATATCGCGATCCTTCTACAGGGTCCAATGGTACTACAATGTTGAAAGATTTTCTTTCAAATGACATCATCCACTTCTTTAAGTTGACAACCCCTTTCATATCAATATCCCAATCTATTCCAAGGAGTGCGGGGTATGGATTTCTATCATCAACAATCT
Source organism: Pinus taeda (assembly GCA_000404065.3). Lineage (NCBI taxonomy): Eukaryota > Viridiplantae > Streptophyta > Pinopsida > Pinales > Pinaceae > Pinus > Pinus taeda. The sequence continues at coordinate 532,564 of APFE030637381.1, forward strand.
CTATCACTTCAAAATCAGCCAGCGCGCTTACACCTTCCATATCTACAGTAACTCACTACAATCGTCCCATAGGGATAATCTTCTGCTGGTTCGCCATCCTTAATTGAATCGGAGACCACTGCAATGTAGCTCTCCCCATTCTCTATGAGGTTTGTTTAGGCAGTACGTTCACGTGACACCCCAAGTCCAAAATAATGTGGTCCATCTCATAGTCTCCTATTTGTGTGGTAAGCCTCATTTTGCACCTTGTTCTTGCCTTATGCTTACCAATCTTTCTGACTATGAGGGGTCCATCAGGAGAATTATCCTTACGGGAACACTTGTTTATCAACTCTTGTATTCCTTTCACAACCTTGCTATCACGCAATTGTTTCATACAAGTCTCCAAGAAGGTGGTAAGCACAAAGTGGTCAACCTCTGTAGGCGCGTTGGTGTTTGGAAGTTTGTTATGGCTCCCTAGGGTGGAGGCTTCAACGAAGATTTTATTTGCTTCCATGAACACTTCCTTCGCACACTCCAAATCAAAATGAGTCTCCTTTTCCCGGGCCTTCCAGACCCATTCACCTTCTTCAGGTTGTTTTCCCTTATAGTCACGAGTCGCGATCCCGCTTCGCAGCACGATATTCACATTCAGGTCCTCCTCGTGAGGCTCGAGCCTCATCATCTTTAAGTTCTCAGTAGGCTATTGAGCCGGTGCCTTATTCTCTTGCATCTTGGCCATCAGCACAAGACATTCTTCGATTGTGTGGTCAAACTGAGTGCAGTATTGACATGATGAGCGTGTCTAATTCATACACTCCCGCGCGTAGTGTCTTGGCAGTACACAATTGTAGAAAATGACCTACCCACAACCCCTACCAGGTCCTCCTCCTCCTCGGCCTTGTCCAGGTCCCTGATATCCTTCATGCACTCCCCCAGTGCCCTAATATAAAGGCCAATTTTCCACTTTCATTCAATATGTAGGCGTCCTCTCCATCAATTCATAGCTTCAACAGTGGTACTCATCGTGGCCCACTGAATTGCAAAAATTGTAGAAAAATTGTTGTGGTGTCTACACACACTTTTGCAGCAAATGACAATTATCTATGACATGTTTTATGGCCACTTGACAAATAGTGCACCATAGGGAAAACCACGCACTTGGTCATGCTAGAGCTTCCTGCCTTATGGGTATTATCCCCCCTCCTATAATATAATTCACGAAGATAGGGCGGTGATATTTATCATGCCCCTAGTTTTTACACTTGAGACACCAAACTTCTTCGTGTACCTCTGACCTTGCCACTTTTTCTTTCTTCAAGCTCTACAGTTCCAAGCAAAGGTTTTGCAGCTCTGCATGTATCTGTTGAACCCCCAACAACACATCCTGAATAGGATTTTCATACAATCCCTTCACAATTTCCAGTGCTTCCACCTAAGTTCCTATCTTCTATTGTGATAAAGTAATCCTTTAGTGGGGCAAGAGCGTAGCTATAAACCAATCATGGTGATGAATATCTGTGAAATTCATATTAGCTTCACAGATCCCGTACTTCAATCTTTGATCTAGCTCCCATGGTGTTTCATCAGGCCTCATCATGATTTCCTTAAATCCAATTACCAATTGCAAGGTAGATTTAGGCTTATTGAATTCCTTGTTCAAAGCAGTCTGAGTATCTGCCAATGATGCCAACGGATTATCAGTGCAATACTTAACATACCATGTCAACACACGGTCCTGCAGAGCAGTGACCAACTGCGCCTTCTTTATATTATCATTTGTGATTTGTTGTGTTGTCCACATAGCCTTCGCAACAAACCAAAACTGATCCAGAACCTCACTTCCTAAGCCCTTGAAAACTAGAAACTTCATCATATTTGACATGTTAACTAGCAGAGGTAGTGGTGGTGGTGTGGGAAAAGGTGTATGTTGTGGAGGTGAAGGTGGAGGTGGTGTGGACGGATGAGGTATTTGCAAAAAACCCTGCCTTATCAACTGGACAACGCTTTGCGATGAAGTCTGTGTCTTGTAATTTCTTCACATGTTTCTCAATTCTTGGAGTTTTCATCTTCAATTATACAAAGCAATAATACTAAAAATGATATGACCATCCTAGTTTAATTCTCTATGAAACTTGCACGTGTAGACTTCCCATGATGACTTATTATCATGATACTCAATAATACTGGAATCAATATTCTTTGGAAGATATGTTAATTTTTTTCCTTTTGATTGACACTGGTACCTTGACTAATTAATTTACCTGCTCTTGTGATTATGATGTCAATAAGGAGCTCAAATTTTCCTTATCATACTTGTGATGTTTTATTAGATTACTTAAGGTAAATGAATTTCTTCACACACTAGATTTTCAATTGAAATTTTTGTTATTTGTCCTACATAATCAGAGTATTTATTCACTTCAATTGGATTGAAATATTTCTTAACTGTGTGAAATGGGATTTATAATTGTTCCCTTTTCTTCATCTTCAATTTTCAAACGTAAAGATTTTAATTTTCCTCTTTCGATCAGTTGTTGTATTTTTTTCTGTAACTTCTTATCCATTTTAAGTTTCTTAATTTGTGTAAGTATATTTTGATTAAAATGTCCAAAAATGTGAAAGTTCTTCAGCTTATGATCCATTAACTTTATTTTTAATTTTCAAATACTGATGTTCCTTATTTTTTAATGTTTTAATTAATTCCAACAACTTTTGCTTCAGGTCCTTTAAGCAGGAATTTTATTCATCCTGTTGTAATAGGCTTTCATTGAGTTTATTCTTGTGATATTCCTTTCCTTATTCTAATTTCTTATTCATAGCCTTGGTAGTTTTGACTTGTGTGAGTAATTCCTTACTATGATATTTTAAGAGATAAATTTCCTCATTTTTATCTGTGATAACTTTGGCAAATTATTTTTGTATTTTTTATATTGAATTTTAACTTTTGTGATTGATTATCTTTTATATATTGTTTAGTCTTTAGATGACACTACTATCAAATATAAATTCATTATAATGTCTTGAAGTGTCACTTTCTTCTTGTTGTTAAGAAAAGTCAAAAACCTTTTATTTGTGTTTAATATGAAGGTACCCAATTTTTCAATTCAGGGTAAACTAAAGATTATGTTTCTTTGTTCTTCAAACATAATTATGACACTGAATTGAGATATACATTCATAACCATAAACTGTCACTTGTAAGTCCTTAATTCCATATCATTTCTTGTGAAAAATATCTTCCTTTTCACCTATATATGGTTATGGAATTAATAATTGATTTCAAAAATTAATATTCATGCATTTTTCTTTGTTTCTCACGATGATAATGGTATTTATACATTTTCTTTGAATACTCCCATTTAATATAAATAATATATAGTTTGTAATTGGAAAACCTTTATAGGAGAATATTCTTTCATTTTTTAGTTATATTCCATTCTTGATCTTGAATAATTAAATACTTCAAAACTTTTTAACCACCCATTTTTTATTAATATGAAGGAATATAAATATTTTATAACTCAACTTTCCATTTGAGTTGAAACTTAGAAAATTATATATTTGTGTGTGTGTGTTTCCTTTCACTTTTTACTTATAAAAGTACTTTTTAATTTCTACTTAGGATATTATTTTTTTAATATAACTTTTTTATCTTTTTAATAATAAATAAAAATGGTAGAGGTGGCAAGAGCAGAAGGGGTCTTGTACAACCCCCAAAGAAACTTAGTTAAGTCATATTGGGATTTGGATCAATGAAAAATAATCTAGTAGAAATGCATGGCTTGTTACAAGGTCTGATCTTGGCCAGAGCTTCACACATGTTGTTGAGCCTCATAATTGCTTCTTTTTGACACCCTATTTCACCTATCTTATTCTTCTTTAACAATCATAATCACTCAATGGGCATCAAATCACATGATTTATGGCATGGTAGGTATATAATTGTCTTGTATTTCATAAGTTGATAATGTTCTTTATTATTAGTTTAATATTTGCTTTAGATACCGAATTGGGATGGTTTTGCAGCTAATGTCTAATTTTGCAACAAAGTCCATGGTTTGATAGGTTCTAGGGTGCCAACTAGAGATCGAAATATATGGAAAGGTGGTGATCAATGCACTGAATGATTCCATCCTACGTTCATGAACTAGATTGATAAAACAAGCTTCTAGTTACATGGTCAAGGATAAAGTCAACTATGTCAGCTATAACAGGAAAGCGAGGAACGCGATATAGGCCTCACAACTTTCTTTTTTAATAGAAAATCATGAAAGAATTTTGTTATTATATCTTTTCATAGTTCATTTTAGCATTTTGTTAGCAAGGTTAGGCATAGAGCTATGAACATTTAATGATACAGGCTTTATAAAAAAACCTCGCAACAGACACAAACACAGTGATTTGTATATGCACAGTGAAGATTTCAAACTTTGTTTTTAATTCAGTTTATGGAGATCCTTTTCATTTCCATGAATTTTTGACTATTTGATCAATAGCTTGATTACCTTCTTCTCATGGAAGGCCCCCTCGAGCAATATGATTTTTTTTTTCATTATATAGAGTTTTTGTATAATTTCATAATATTTATGTTTTGTTCAATTGAGTAGATGCATTTTTAATTTCTTTTAGATTCAAATTATGATGGTTTTACTAACCTTCTCTTTTGTCTATAAATGCACATGAATTAAGTTTAATAGTAGTGACAACAATAGTGTGAATTTTTACTTAACTGTATTTCGTAAAACAGAGGATTGGTTTGAAGGTTATATTTCTAGCATGGGTGATTTATAAGAAATGAGAAAGTGTGAACATAGTTAAGCATAGATTCAGTTTACTTTGATTTTTCATGCAAGACTGTGTTACATTGATAGATAAGTTGATTTTTTCATAGCATATTTCATATATATAGCAGAGTGTGTGTGTGCCTTATGAATTGAATTTCATTTTACAAGTGTGATATTGATTTATAAGTTTGAGATTTTTATTTTTTGTGTGGATTTTATAATTAGACATATTTTTTTATAAGAGTGCAATTAAATTTTCTTTTACAATAGGTGTGGGATTGATTTACTTATATGTAGAGTTGTGATATTTTCTTTTGAAGCAAAGTGTGAGATTTTCCATAAGTAGTCTTTGATAAAAGAGTATGATCATTTTATTTTCTAGGAATAATTGCTTTGCTCATGTGAATTTCAATAACTTAATTTAGAGTTTATATTTGGATAACTCAGCTTAATTTAGAATTGGTGTAAGTAACCAAGGACTTATAGCACATACAATGCACTTACACTTCATCAACTTACTAGCCCTGGATGGTAATTTATGCAAGTAATTTAAGATTAATTAAATTAGCAAAAATTTTAGCGTTATTATCAGAGAAGTGTAAATAGGAGTCTTTTATTTTTATTTAAAAATAAATAAAAATCATATGCATAGGGAAAGATATTCTAGAGGTATATTTGTAGGTAGAGGTAAAAGTTTAATCCCAACATCATCACTCACCCCACCACGACCTCATAGTGCCACACCACCCACTCAAACTCATATTCCATCATTTGTAGGAAAACATAAACGTCCCTAGGTACTTAGATCTGAAATCCAACCAAGAGATTCACCAACCTCAACAACTGAAGTAGTAATAGAAGAATAAGATGCTACATCCCAACAAAAGGAATAGTTTTCATATCTTTAATTGGAGAAACACTTCTAGGACAAGAGCTAGAGATCCCTAGTGAAGAAGAAGAGGAAGAAACTTATTTTAACTTACCATTGATAGAAGAACTTGAACTAGAAGAGCTAGAAGAAGAACTAGAAAACCCAATTTTGGAACCATATATTAGTTCTGAAGCATCTACAATGGTTGGAGAAGGGGAAGGAGAGGTACATAATGTTAATGGTGAACAATCTAGGATTGGAGGAGGAAGAGGTAGAGGAGATCCAGAACCCTTTGGATTTCCTATCCTCGATGAAGATACACCAACTATAATGAAAAACATCTCACCCTCCATCCTTCCAAATTTTCATGGATTGAGAAGTGAAGATCTTGAAACATTTCTCTTTGAGTTTGAAGTCTTGTGTAGATCTTATGATTACTTTCTTGACCCTCAAAAGTTAAAATTGTTTCTAGCAACTCTTAAGGATGCAACATTAAAATGGTTCATGTGCTTAGGAGCACACTCTATAAGAACATGGGAAGAAATGAAGACTACATTCTTAGAGAAATATAAGGATTATTGTATGCCCCATAATATTAAGGATGAATTTTTTAAAGTGATGTAAAAAGAAGACGAAAATCTTGAAGATTTCATTGAAATATTTTCTTATAATTTTAAAAGGTCTAAAATGCATGAACTAGATGAAGAAAATTTGAAATCTCTCTTATTAAAATCCATAAGAGATGAGTGGATTGATATTCCCAATTTTATGGGTATGGGAGATATTTCTAAGTTACCATTTGGAGAAAATTGTGAGTTATGCATACACATTTCAAGAGGTAAGGCAAGGACTAGGAAAAATCCAAGAGATCCTCTCATGTCTAGGATTAATAAATTTGCAGTTGGGACTATAAGTAGGGATGAATTAGGCAATTTGCCTGACAACTTTAAAACATACATTTTGGGAAGCCTTAGCCAACAAATATATACCCTTAAAGTACAAAACAAGCAAAATGTTGAAAATGTTGCATTGTCAATCTTTTGCCCCAAATGTAGAAAGAAACATGATTTGAGAGAATGCCCTCTTGACTTAAAAAATGTAGAAACTTGTGTTATATGTGAAAAAAATCATGATACAAGAGAATTTCCTTCAAAACTAGGTCTTAAAGTTGTTTATCAAGAGGAAATAATACCAAATCAAATAGATCCCCTCTGTTTTATTGCTAAGAGACCATGGAAAAATTCACAACTAAATGTGACTCAAGGATTTAACGCTCAAGAATTTTCAAAACCATCACAAAACAATTGGACTACACCCATGCCTTGGTAATCTTTTCCTAAAACTTGGGCATAAGGATGGAAAAATCATTATGGAAAATATCCTCAATATCAACAACCTTATCATGTTTTCCCACCAAAATATTTCCCTCAACATGTTCAACCAACTCAACCTCAAAATTCAAATCCACAACTTTCATTACCATCCCCGCAAAGACCAAATCAATTGTTTGCTCAACCACTTCCAAATCCAAATAATAATAAAAATTCACAACTTGTTTACAATATGGAAGGACAGAATTTCCAAACCTACATGATAAATCCACTAGATCTAAACAATGTCCAACTTAGATCTAGTAGACTATTAGAAAAGAAGTCCCCATCCGTTGTTATTTAGGAATCTGAAAAAGAGAATCTCTCTAAAAAAGGGAAGTCCCTTAGTCAGGAAGAAAGATCTCAGAAACAAACCACCCTTATACATTCTAATGATATTCCAATAAACTCAACTCCTATCACAGAACAACCTTCAATATCTATCCAAACATCACATTTTCCTGAGAGATTAAAATATGATAGAGTTAGAAAAACTAATTTTATTGCCTAATTATGATATGCTAGATGAACTCAAGAATGTTTGCATAAAAATTCCTTTGCTACAAGCCATTAAGGAAATACAAATTTTTGCAAAGACAATTAGGATTTAAGTATTAAAAAACTGGGAAGGCAAAGAAAAGAAGTCAAAAGAATTCAGTTGGTTGGAAAAACTGCAGATATCATGATGGGAAAAACAACAATTCAAAAAATACCTTGATCCAAGAAGACCCATTGTGAAAACATACATCAATGGTATTGAAATTCCAAATACGTTGATTGATTTAGGAGCAGCTATAGACATCATGAATAAACAAACTATGAATCAATTGAAACTTCCTAATCTTCAATATACACCTACATTGTTGCAATTAGCAGACATATCTGCTATAAAACCTGATGGTGTATTAGAAGACATATTTGTATCCTTAGAATCTTAGGATTATCCTATTGATTTTATGTTTCTAACACTGAAGAGTAATTTAAAAGGACATCCATTGATTCTATGAAGACCATGGTTAGCTATAGTTGATGCTTTTATAAGTTGTAGATCTGGTTATATGTTTATTTCTGATGGAAGTTCAACGAAGAAATTCACATTATATCCTCTTGCAAAAACAACAATATAAGTATAAAGTGAAAAATGGATAGATGATGATATTGATATACAACCAATCTTTGTTACTTCACAAATATATGAAGAAGATTAGATTTTGAATTTAATGGAAAATAATGACTCTTCCTCATATTGTGAATCTAATCAAAGTTTTCAAGGACAATGAAATATTGAATATTTATCATCTCGTCAATATCTTTACATTCTATGGAAAAATTTGGCAATTCTCCAATAGAAATATTCCCAGAAAAACCTTGAATATCAATAATAATCTAGAAGAATTCCAAAAGGAAGATTTAATAAAGATGTTACAAGAACATTCCTCTGCTTATGCATGGGAATACACTGACATGAAATGAATTGATCACAATACTTATATACATCATATTTACATTAAAGAAAATGTTAGACCAATCCAACAACTTCAGAGAAGAATGAATCCAAATTTGAGAGAAACTAAAGAGGAATTACAAAAATTGTTAAATCTAAATTTCAATTATCCAATATTAGATAGCTAGTGGGTTTCACCATTGGTAATTGTTCCTAAAAAGAATGGAAAATGGAGAGTATGCATTGACTATATGGAATTGAATAAAGCTACCTTAAAAGATCATTTTCCACTTCCTTTCATAGATCAAGTTTTAGACAAATTGGTAGGAAAAAAAAAGTTCTCGTTTCTAGATGGCTTTACTGGATATAACGAAATCCAAGTAGCTCCAGAAGATCAAGATAAAATCACTTTTACCGGTCCATGGGGAACCTATGCCTTCCAAGTACTTCATTTTGGGTTGTGTAATGCACCTGCAACATTTCAAAGGGAAGTTATAGGAATTTTTTCTGATCTAATTCATGATTGTGTGGAAGTTTACATGGATGACTTTACAGTTTATGGAAATTCTTTTGAAAATTCTCTTAAAATTTTGGGAAAAAATCTCATTAGATGTAAGGAAGAAAATCTCTCATTAAGCCATGAAAAATGTTTTATCATGTTTAGTAAGGGGATTGTTTTAGGACGCCATATTTTAGGAAATGGAATTAGAGTGGACACATCTAAAATAGAAGTTTTCTAAATTATCAATTCCAACTTGTCAACGAGATGTTAGAATTTTTCTTGGTTTTACTAGTTACTATAGAATACTCATAAAAAACTTTACAAAAATTGTGTCTCCACTTTTCAAATTGCTCACAAAATATTGTGAATTCAATTGGAATTCTGATTGCCAAAAAGCTTTTGAAACATTGAAAGAAAAGATTTCTAAAGCACCCATTCTAAAAGTGCCAAACTAGAAATTACCTTTTCACATTTCAACCAATGCTTCAAATACAATGTTAGGAGTTGTGCTATGACAAAACAATTTAAATCTTTATGCCATTTACTATACCAGTAAAAAACTGACTCCTGCAAAGTAAATTATACTGTAAAAGAAAAGGAGTTTTTAGTTGTTGTCCATGCCATCAACAAATTCAAACATTACATCATTAGATGTGAAACCTTTGTACATACAGATCATTTTGCAATTAGATACTTAATGAATAAATCAATTAGTAATGGTATAATTACAAGATGGTTATTGTTGTTACAAGAATTCAGTATTACTATTTTGGATCGGCCTGGGAAACAAAATACAGTCGTCGACATTCTATATAGGATTCAAAATGATAATAATAATGTACCTGTAGAAGAGAATTTTCCTGATGAATATTTATTTGCAGTATATCTAAATATCCTTGGTTTGCATATATTTCTAACTATTTGCCTACAGGGAAGTTACCATTATATTTGTCTCCTCGGGAGAAAATAAAGGTAATTAAAATTAGTGCATCTTACTCATGGATAAATGGAGAATTGTACAAAACAAGGCTAGATTTGACTATTCAAAGATGTGTTAGATAAGATAAAGTACCAAAGATATTAAAGGCTTGTCATGATGAACCATGTGGAGGACACTTCATTGATAAAAGAATTGCTTACAAAATCCTTCTCTTAGGATATTATTGGCCTTCCCTTTTCAAGGATACCAAAGAATATGTAAAGAGATGTGATAGTTGTCAAAGAATGGGGAAACTTGTTCCTTTAGATGAAATATCTCTGCAACCTCAGGTACTCATTGAACTTTTTGAGAAATGGGCTCTAGATTTTGTTGGTACAATTAATCCACCATCCAGACAAAAAGGTACATTCTTGTTTGCATTGATTATGTTACAAAATGGGTAGAAGCTATAGCAATTTCTTTTGCTACTGAAAATGTTGTAGGTTCATTTCTTTTCGAGGATATTTTTACTTGTTTTGGTGTCTCGAGGTAGATTGTGATAGATCAAGGAACTCAATTTATGTCCAAGTTGGTGCAAAAGATAATGGAGGAATATAGAATCAAACATCAGAAATCTACTCCATTGCATTCACAGGCAAATGGATAGGTGGAATCCACCAATAAAGTAATTGAAGAAATTCTTACCAAGAATGTACATTTGCATAGAAGAAATTGGGCAGAAAATCTTCTAGAAGCTTTATGGGCATATCGTACCACATGGATAAAAACTATGGGACATACTCCCTATAAACTTGTTTATGGGAAGCAAGTCTTATTTCATATTGAGTTCCAGGTAAAGACCTTGATAACAATAGTTAAATTAGGCATTGATCTATTTGAAGCACAGAAACAAAGAATGGAGCAACTAAATGAACTAGATGAGATAAGACAAGATGTTATTCAAAGAACCAACATAGTTCAACAACAAAGATCTAGGTGGCATGACAAGTACATAAAGGAAAGAAAATTTCAGCCAGGAGATTGGGAATTACTTTTTGACTCAAAGTTTAAATATTTTTAAGGAAATTTTCAAACTCATTGGCTTAGGCCTTATGAGATTGAAATTGTCTTTGATAATGGTGTGGTCGGGATTAGTACCATTGAAGAAGAAAGAGTGACCTTTCTTGTAAATAGTCATCAATTGAGAATTTATCATGAGCCATTGACAAAGGAAGAATTAGTTAAAAATTTGCAAGATAATATTGATTTTAAGATTATTAGGAAGGATTTTCCTTCCTCTCCAACTTGATTTGTAAAGATTCTTGTTTTTTAAATGAAAAAAAAAATATTGTATAAACATGAAAACCAACTTTCTTTGCATGTTTATACAAAAAATCTAGGGTGAAAAGCAAGTATACTTGGCACCCTAAATTTTCTTTTCCAATCCTATTGTAATCCCCATTTTCTTTATATCCCTCTTTTTCTTTTCAGAATAAGTAGCTACAAAATTTTGAGAATCTGTAGCTTTGACAAAATTCTGCAGTTGATATTGAGAAGAATCACTAACTAGGATAATTGAATATTTTAGCAGAAGGGAATGATCAAGCCTACAGTTGAAAGCACCTATGCACAATTCAAAAATAACAATCAAGTATTAGAATCAAAAACTTGAAGGTATGTAAATATTAGATTTAATAATAAAGGTAAAAACATAGATTATGAAATGATATAGACGTTGTACTGCCATTCGAAATAATGATTACTTCAGACTGATTTATAAATATCATGTCATATCATTGAAGTTAGCCGAAAAATCCCACTTTCCATTCATCATTACACAAACACTTCATTTTCGAAACCCTGTTTCATTCATAATTTTTCTCACTCGTATCCATTCATACTTTGTTTTCTCAAGAGTTGTTCTACTTATTTCTATCTACAATTTCATTCTCATCCATACTCATATTTTGAAACTAATATCGTTCCAAAACCCTGTCAAAGAAGCAATTGTGGAGTAAAAACTTCACCAACATTGGAGTCATTGTTAGAACAGAGCCAAATGGGAAGAAATTTATGGAAGGGTACCCACAAGTCAAGTAAATGCTACAAAAAGCATAGTGGTTGGATTTTATATAAGAATTTGATGGCTAGGACAGAGAGGTAACCCAAATATTTTGCCCAAGCCTTAATGGAACTGAAGCAAAAATCGGGGACATTAAAATAGTGGTGATAGAATCCTTCATGGCTAAGGTAACTGGACTGCTCAGGGCTAACGACAGGTGGTTCAAAAATAGGGGAATTGAAGGGAATTAATGGAAGGCATTTCTAAAGAACCCAGGTATGGATAAAACTATCTTTAAAAGGGGTATTCCAAGCACAACTCTCAAAACTAAATGGAGGAATTTATTGTTAGTTATTCAGAAGTTCATTACTTGTGAGGGTATATTCAATGGCATATTTTTCTACCATGTTCGTTTAATGATGCACTTTCTTGATGGGAATGAAATCAATTTACCCTATTTTCTACTTAATAGCTTGAGGAAGATGTCTAGAAATACTCAAAGAAAAATACAGTTCATTGAAAATACTATGTATCATCATGGTCTTATAAAAATGCTTATTGAAGCCCATATTGAGAGACTATGAGATAAATGGGAGAATTTTCTAATCATAAATCATTTTAAGGAAATAGAGCAAGAAGAACCTAGTAGCAGTAAGGTAAACAGAAGCAGGAAAAAATTTTCTGAAAACCCTACTGATAACCCACTTCCTCTACCAAAGCAACATTCAGAAGATGAAATTCCCCTTGTAAATATTTTAGAAAACATAAAGAAGAAAGGTGTTAGAAGAAAGAAAGCTAGTGAAAAAAATAAATAAATAAATACACCCAAAAAGAAAACAGAGGAAACAAAGAAAATTAGTGACAAGGAAGGAAATATGTCTAACAAGGAATCATCGGAAATGGAGCAGGCAAAAATTGAACAAGAAAAGGTTCAAAAGAAAACTCCTCTTACTAATATTCACCTATTGTTAGGAGAAGTGTCAAACTCAACAAATCAACAAAGGAATCATCTCGACAATCTGTAGATTTTGTCAACTTGGAGGAAGATGAAGAATTGAATATTCCATCGCCTATAGTTCCATCACCAATTTTATCACCAACTTTATCATCAGTTTCATCACCAATTGCTAATACAGTGAGAAGAACACCATAGATTGACCCAATCCAATAGGAGATATATGATTACATTAAGTCTCTGGAGAAGAAAGCTACAAAATTGTCCACTTCATCCTCAAATCAAGGAATTTAGACTGATAGTCCACAAGAACCTCCAATTGTGAATACTCTCAAACAAAAAAAATTTGAATTAGAGACACTAAATAGACACTTAAAACAAGAACATGAAACAATGAAAGTGCATAAAGAAATACAAATCACTCAAAATGAAAATGTTCTCCTACATCTTGCACTGTGGTATGATAAGAATAAGAAGCTAAACGAAAAGAACAAGTCTCTCAAGAGGAAGGTCATAAGTTTGAAATACAAAATTTTGATGAAGAAGCCCAGGATGGAAGTTGCTAAGAAGAAGGTAAGAAAACAAACTTGGATGTTCTAGCTCAAGTTTCTGAAGGAGTACAGTGACAGAGAAAGGCTATCAGTTTTGGATTTTTACATGAGGACATGTAATGAACTCCGTGTGGGGGAATGTTGAGCCTCATAATTGCTTATTTTTGACACCCTATTTCACCTATCTTATTCTTATTTGACCATCATAATCACTCGGTGGGTATCAAATGACAAGATTTATGGCATGGAAGATATATAATTGTCTTGTATTTCATAAGTTGGTAATGTTCTTTATTACTAGTCTAATATTTTCTTTAGCTATTGAATTGGGATGATTCTGCAACTAATGTCTAATTCCGCATCCAAGTCCATGGTTTGATAGGTTCCAAGGTGCCAGCTAGAGAGCGAAAGATATGGAAAGGTGGTGACCAATGCACTCAATGATTCCCTCCTACCTTCATGAACCATATTGATAAACAAAGCTTCTAGTTACGTGGTCAAGGATAAAATAAACTCTATCAACTATAACAAGAGAGCGAGGAATGAGATATACACCTCACGATTTGCTTTGTTAATAGAAAATCGTGAGCAATTTTTGTTATGTTATCTTTTCATAGTTAATTTTACCATTTTGTTAGCAAGTTTAGGCATATAGCTCTAAAAATTTAATGATACGGGCTTTATAAAAATACCTCGCAGCAGACACAAACACAATGATTTATATATGCACAGTGAAGACTTAAAACTCTGTTTTTAATTCAGTTTATGAAGAACCTTTTCATTTCCATGCGTGGTTGATTCTTTGATGGATAGCTTGATTACCTGCTTCTCGTGGAGGGCCCCCTTGAGAAATAAGGATTTTTTTTTTCATTAGATAGTGTTTCTATATAATTTTATAAGTGTTATGTTCTATTCAATTGAGTAGATGCGTCTTTTATTTCTTTTAGATTCAAATTATGATGGCTTTACTAACCTTATATTTTGTTTATAAATGCACGTGAATTAAGCTTAGCAGTATTGACAACAATAGTGTGAGTTTGTACTTAATTGTATTTAGTAAAACAGAGGATTTGTTTGCAAGTTATATTTCAAGCATGAGTGACTTGTAAGAAATGAGCAAGTGTGAACATAGTTAAGCAGAGATTCAATTTATTTTGGTTTTTCATGCAAGAGTGTCTTATCTTGATAGATGAGTTGATTATTACATAACATATTTCAGATATACAGCAGAGTGTGTGTGTGTCTTATGAATTGAATTTCATTTTACAAGTGTGAGATTGATTTACAAGTCTGAGATTTTTATTAGTTGTGTGGATTTTATAATTAGATATAATTTTTATAAGAGCGTAATTAATTTTCATTTACAATAGGTGTGGGATTGATTTACTTATATGTAGAGTTGTGATATTTTCTTTCGAAGCAGAGTGTGAGATTTTCCATAGGTAGTCTTCAATAAAAGAGTATGATCATTTTATTTTCTACGAATAATTTATTTTCTCATGTGCGCAAGTAGTGCGCAAGTAATTTATGGTTAATTAAATTACCAAAAAGGTGTCCAACATAGAATTTTGGTAGACTCACTTATAAATATACAACACTTATTCAAATGAACATCACACCAAGATAATCACTCAATGAACCTATTAAATAGAATAAGAAGGCTCCTTGAAGACATTCCACAAAAAGGGTACTTTTATATTTTCATAACTCAAAACAAAGAAGCAAATAAATGTGATAACCAATCTTGCCAAGTACAAGCAAGGAACTTAGAAGTAAATTGCACCTTGGGATGGTGGCATCTTCCATAACTTGGATGGAAATGTGTAGTTACTTAAAAAACCAAAAAAAAAATATGGATCAGTTGAGTGAAAGGGGTAGTCTCTAATATAAAAACTGGTTAGGGGGTATGACAGATGTCTTGGCACCCCTAGTAAATCTCGCACATATAGAAGGTAGACCCACATGACCTTCTCATAAGTAGGATGCAAACCACTAGACAATGAATAGCTATTCCAATGCACCCCTGAATCTAATGATGAACTCTCTGGGAGGCGAGACAATTATGAATAGGCATGCAACAATAATTGTGGTCACATGTGGGATTCAAGGGAAGCAATGTGAATTGCAGTGAATGTAACATAATAGAATGTTGTGGGTTGCAAATTTGAGAGGATCTCAGATGACGGAAAATTGGGAGAATGATTAAAGAATCTGGTAGGTCTCTTGGAGTCACAACTTTTTTGGTGATCCATCCTCCTCTATTGATACTTTCAACCTCCATGTTGGTTTTTGTCCCTGCTTGTTTCTTTGTATATCTTGGATGCATGTACGTAGGAATATTTTAACTATCATATGGAATAGCCTTTAGACATGGTGGGTAGGAGAAACACCCTGGGAGCTTGGGTTGCATAGTTCTTCTCCCATTGCATAGAATAGGTGGGTGTAAGGTTGTATAGGCTTGAATTTCACTCCAAGAACGATAATATGGTCTCTACACAGAGTCTATCATTGGACCCAAAGACTAGAGAATTTGAGGCAACGGGTAGCTTAGGACTAGGTATACCTACCTTCCTTGGGGTCTCAGACTGACTTACGAGCTGTCCCTATGGCCTATCTTGATAAACAATGAGTTAGATTATGGGGCACTACCCACAATCATAGACATATCATTAATCGATTGGGAGGGTGAAAAATTGGCTCTTCCTATGTGCAAAAAACGAACTTGGAAGATTTGGGTTGGACAATAACGAGCACTATATATAAATTTTGGTGGCATGCAACAAAACTAGAGGAGGCCTAGGAAAGACTATGTGGTACCCTGGGGATGAAGACTTGGTGGTGATTGTGTGGTACATTGAAGAAGGTGGTGGGTTTCTATGGATAGGATAGGAAAATATGAGGCAAGGTAAAGAGAAATCTTGGGTTGATAGTAGCCATGAAAGGAAAAATAACTGCAAATACAAGGACTAAGTCACTCAATTAGCAGAGCAAATGGATGCCCTCAAAATTGGCATGATGGTGATGAACATGAGACAACAAAAGTAGATGTAAAAAAGTTTTAATGTGCTAGAGGAGATTCAAAGTCTATAAGATAAGATAACCCAGAAAATGGGTGAAATAGAGGCACCTCGCCAACATATTGTGGAGCTACAGGAACAAATTCAACTACTAAACACCAACTTAAAAAAATCAAACTTTGGAGGTTAGAAGGAGGTGAAACAACATCTCGATATCAAACATAATTTAGAGGAGGATGGTGATGATTCCAAATGAGATATGTATTGTTGCAAATTTTGCTTGTTATTAGGAACTTTATGTCAAATGTATCCATATCGGAATGTAAAAAATTTTATGAAACTATGTAGCCCATTAGAATTCATAGAATTCTATAGTATGTATAAGAATAAGAGGCATGATGAATGAAAAACAATGTATCCCTTGAGTATTCTTTGTGAACAAACACAAATTTAATGCAATACAAATATCCATTTCTATTAAAAATAATAATATAATAAAAAATGGTAATTTTGGATTTTAATTACCTTTATGACCTACTTTTTGTTTTTTTTTCCTTCTTCTAATTTCGTAATTTAATACTTCAAGTTTTATTACTAGTTAGCAAGTGTACAGGTGCATTTTTATGGACAAGACACCAGAATGATATAGAAATAAAAATATGAAAAAATGGTAGATGACAATGGATTGTACAAGAGAAAGTACAAATGATGGATTCATTAGGCGGATCATTGTTATGTGGCAGTTCTACAAGAAGAATTGTACAATAAATCAACGACAAAGATCAAATTTGGATTATACAACAATTTTATACAAAATTTTTGAAATGGGTGCCTTCCAATTCATATATCAAATTTTAATTAGTTGTACAGTCGAAATCGTATATATTTTTCATTATTTGTTGCACAAATTAAAATTGATGGTGTGCAAATTGTATGGTTATAAACAATTATATACAACAATGAATGTAATATGTGTATATTTTGGGGAGGCTAGAGTGGTGGGGAGGTTGGGGATGGAGGAGGGGCGGGGGGGGGGGTTGTCATTTATGGCCCTGATGAAAAATTGGTATCTTAGGTTGCTTGGGTCCTTGCAATAAAAACAAATAAACATGCATAATTTCTTGCTCTTTGGAAAGGTCTGGAGTTAGCTAGAGATCTAAAAATTGCTAAAGTCAATGTCTTTGGGGACTCTATGTTGGTCATAGGCCAATTCACCAAAGCCAAGATGACAATTAGTCCTAATTCTCCATACCTTTTTCAAAGGATTCTTGCCTTAATTTCTTAGTTTGACAAGGTGCATTTCTTACATGTCTACAACCTCAGCTAAATTCAATACTTGATGAGATTTCCAGAAAAGGATCTTATGTGAATCAAAGTGATATTGTAGTTAATCAGGTTTTGAGTATCTCCCCTATTCCTTAATCATGGTCAGATTCTCAAAAATTTCTAATCCCCATTGGGGTAATGCTTCATGCCCCCCACCTTGGTCATACATGGCTTCATTCTTTGGTAGGAGATTACATATGAATTTTCTGGCATCTCACTAGAAGGAAACTTTAATTTTTCGATGGATGAAGTCTCCTATATGACCTCCTCCTATCATAACCATCCCCAAGTGTCACACACCGATAAAAAATTGGAACCCTCTCCAACTTCCTTCAACTTTGAGTGATTACATCCATTTATTCCACTTCAAGCTATATTTAGTGTGCCTTCTCTCAACTGTAGTGACCACAACATTTTAAGAGAGTATGAATTTAATTCAGTTGTCATGTTGTGATCTTTTCTTGCTGTATCTCTGCTTAAGCGATTTACATATGGATTTTTTAGGATTATTATTGTTGGTTGGATCATGATGGAGTCCTTTCTCCTCCTATTTATCAAACTCTCTAAAGAACATGCTCTCGCCAAGGTGTCTCTATGTGTTTCATATTTCAGTTTCGGCTTCTTTCTATGTGATGGTCCAAGTTGTTGAAAAATATTTTGTGCATATATTTGGAGCTTAGGTCTCTATTTGATCCGAATGGATCCAAGAATGCTCTCTAAGTCTTCATAAAACTATTAAAAATCATTCCAAAGCCAAAAATCCCTTAAAAGATCGAAAATATCGAAAAAGGGACACCCTTAGCCGGGTGAACACTATCGGGTAACCCAGAACCTGTGAAAACAGATAAAATGGAGCTATCAGAGGTAGAATAGAGTGATGAGCAGTAGCCATCTGATCTAGCCGATCAATGGTCCAAATCCGATCAGCAATTGCAATCAGGACTCGTAGAACAGGGATATCAGCGCTCAAAACACATATATGGCGACAACAATTTGGCGGAGTTAAGATGGATTGTCGAAAAAGCGCACAGATCGATGGCCCATATCACATCAGGGGATCGCTATCGAAGAATGTAGTGGAGCGTTATACAACGGCCCGAGGGTTATTGCAATGAGCGATTACGATATATCGCATCGCCGAATCACATCGGAACTATGCAGCGGAGTGGGGCTGGTAACCATAAAGGCAGCGATATTGCGGACCCGATCATAAAATAGGCAGAATTGCATGTATTTTGAAGTCCAAAAAACTAAGTTTTCCTTTGTAAATAGCATTTTCGCGAACAAACGAAAAACTAAAGGGAAAAGCGTCGATGCAATGTTGCGGACCCAAAAGGGTTTATCAACAATATTAAACAATAGTTCAAGTCCGAAATGCAGGGATTTACAATGTTTTAATGTATTTTCGTATTAAACGAAATACACAAAGACGAAGCCCTTCCGAGATGCGATGGTGACATACGAACGAACCCGATAAGGGAATGAAGCATATTTAGGGACTTTTAAAGTCCGATATATGATTTTTTGGTGGACTTTCTCCGTTAAAACACATTTTCCCAATGTTTGATAGAGAATGGTTGTTTCAGGAGTTTCAGAGGCCCGTGGCACTGTGGCGTTACAGAATGGTGGCCACCTCCTCTCGAGGTGTTAACAATGATTGAATAAAGCTGGCAGAGGGATTCTAAGTGTTCAAAAGCCAAGCAGACTGAGAACCGAGGATGTGAAATGAACAAGCAGCATGGTTGGCTTTAAAAGCCATAGCCATAGAGCATAATGGGTAGAGGGCAGTATTCAAGCAAATGTCAAGATAGAGTTGGGACACAAAGCATTAGGGGAGTCTATGTACTCATAGGGAACTTAAGAGGTTCAAGTAAACTCTTATTGTTGTATTTTGTTGTGTGTGAGGCTCAAATTGAGCTCACTGTTGTAAGAAAAACTCTACCTGGAGACATAATAGAGAGGCCACCACTGAAGGCTGGACCAGGAGATGTAGCCCGGGAGTATTGGGTAAACTCCTTATTAAATTTGTTATGTCATGTGTTATATATTATGTTTGTTTATTGTTCATTGTTTGTGCATTTTGCAATCTTATCGATCCATTGCATATAATGACATAGACTAATCCATGCACATAAGTCTGTAATACCTTATTAATTGTCTTAGATCTCATACCAGATCAAGTGGTATCAGAGCTTTAGGTTGCTAAGGTTAGACAAGCTTGTGCTGGACTGTTTGTGAATGATAACTAGATCAAAGCTTAAATTAGGAGAAGGAGAATTGGTTGAATCTAACCCAGAAATTGGTAGAGTCTATACTAGGAAGAAAATGTCAGAAGAGATTCCCTTAGAATCGGACTCTCAGTTCATGGACAGTTTCATGACCATGAGAGCCATGGCAGAAGAAATGTATAGAGAATTTAAGAAAGGTTGAAGTGAAGATTCTTCAACTTCCAAACATGAGAAAGGAGCAGAGGAATCTCTCCTAAATGACCATTCGAAAGGCAAAGGGAAAGAAAAAAATCTTCCCACACCTCCTGATAGCCTTGAAAATAAAAAGAATAAAACATCTTTTATTAAATTAGATGTTAAATTTTATTTTCTTGTTTATGATGGAGAGTTAAATGCATAGAAGTTAGATAACTAGATTAGGCAAATTGATGTGTATTGCAGGGTGCAAAATATTGATTCAGACAGAAGTAAGATTCAGCTAGCTAGCCTATGCCTTGGAGGAACTGCCTTGGTATGGTGGGAAGGTAGGACACAAGCTGACTTGAAGAAGCATGGTAAAACTCTTTCTGTCTGGAGTGAATTTGTTTCTGCAATTAAAAAACAATTTTATCCACTAGCTTATATGCAGCAAGCTATGATGAGTTGGCAAACTCTTCACCAATTAAAAGGGCGAAGTTTACAAAGCTACACCCAAGAGTTTAGAAAAAGAGCTTTGATTCTAGGCATTTCTTTAGACTCACCTAAAACTTTGCTGAAGTATATAGGTGGTCTACATAGTTATTTGAGACATACCATTCTCATGTTCAACCCTACTAGCATAGATGAGGTATCTGTTCAAGCTACCCCTCTAGAGGCTAGAGGCAAGAATGTGAACCCAGAGATTGGGGGATCATCAAAACCCACTGCAAGCAAGAAAAAGGAAAGAGGAAGCATAAATGGAAAGAGAGGAAGGCCAATGTTGTACAAAAGGCCAAACCTTCATGCACTCACTACAAGAAGGATGGACATGATGATGAACATTACTGGTCATTTCATCCAGAGCTGAAACCCAAGAAGTTTGATGGCAAGAAGAAGAAAGTTGTTGCTGCTATTCAAAAAGATCTAAGGTCAGACTTAGGTGATGAAACAACCATCACAGGCACAGGTATACAAGGTAAAAATTCTGAAGCATCTTCTAGTAATTCTGCCCAAACTATTGATAGTGAAGAAAATGAGAGAAGAAGACATGAGTTTTTTCATATTAGAGTTATTTCCAAGCATCAAAAGGTTGATCTTTGTTTGATAGTGGCTCACAAGTAAACTTAATTTCTGAAGCAATTGTAGAGAAATTGGGACTGCTAACCACACCTCATAAGAAGCCATATCCATTAGGTTGGGTATGTGATAAAGCAAAACTACAAGTGACTAGACAATGTAAACTTAGGTTTTCTTTTGGGTCAGCATTTGTGGATGAGGTTGCGTTAGATATTGTTCCCTTGTATATATGTGGAATTGTTTTAGGAGGTCCTTACTTGCATGATAGAAAAGCCATATTCTATAGAGCTGAAAATAAGTATCAACTTGTTAAAGATGGGATGGAATATATTGTAAGAGCTTACAAACTCAAGAATAATTATACTCTCATAAACTCAAGGCAGATGAAAAGAATTGTAAATTCATGCAAGCAATTTTTACTGATGGTTGTAAAGGAAAAGAAACCTGATAAGACCAATGTATTTGAAGGTTGTGATGCTAAACAGCAAGCTGATTTAGAAAAATTTGTTCCAGAATATGATATCTTATTTCAAGAACCTAAAGGTATGCCACCAAAAAGGGAAATTGTACATGATATTAATTTGCAGCAAGATGCTCCTTTGCTTTACATCGGAATGTACAGGCTATCCGCTTTAGAGAATGTAGAAATCAAGAAGCAGGTACAGGAGCTACTCAAGAAAGGGTTCATAAGACCAAGCACATCGCCATATGCATCCCTAATAGTGTTGGTGAGTGATCTGAAAATGGAATGTACTTGTTTAAGGGTGCAAGGTATCCATTTTCCATAATTTCAAATGTGAGTTATACACTCCAAGTGACCTCTAAAAACGTGAAAACTTTTTATTTCTTATACAGAGATAGACTGTAGGGGCATTCACTGGACATGTCACCTCTAAAGAGAGGATGAGTTACGGAGGCTACCTGGCCCTCTACAGGCTCTGCCTAAAGAAATAACAAAGTAGACACTTAGAAGTCTTTGACATACACATACTTGAAG
The DNA here is from genome assembly GCA_000404065.3 of Pinus taeda. Taxonomy (NCBI): domain Eukaryota; kingdom Viridiplantae; phylum Streptophyta; class Pinopsida; order Pinales; family Pinaceae; genus Pinus; species Pinus taeda. Next base: position 554,825 of record APFE030637381.1, read on the forward strand.
TTTGATGTCTTGCGGAATAAGACAAATAACTTTCTGCAGCTGAATAGGTGATTATGTGTGTATGCAAGTTATGTATATTTGTTGTTTAACACTTATATTAGTTTTGTTTAGCATATCATCTTCAGCAAATAAAGACATCAAAATGATAAAGCAGTTCACCCCTTCTAGGCTACATCTGCTGGACCAAGCCTCTCCAACTAGGCTTGTCCTCTTGTATTAAAAATGCTACAAAGGCTAATACAAGAATATTAGTGTCTCGAAAGATAGATCTGACTGTAAATACAGAATTAGAAGATAGGAATTAGCTAAACATGCTCTTTCCCAAGCACTAAACAGTGAAATTGTACCTTATATAGTACTTTCCCCAATTGGCCCCGGTGGCCCTTTAAACTTGCATGGAGAATTTCAAGGTGAAGATGAACTCAATTGGTTCTAAAACCTCTACCATTAGACTCATAATTTCGAAAATAGCATACATAGGCTTTTGAATCACCAAAAATGGATGAACATAGCCCCCAAACAGCTCAAGCACTAAAATGGCCCTGATGGCCCTGAAAGCTTCCCTGAAGCTAAATAGTGAGAATAATGCCTCAACAGGAAAAATGAGTTGTAGAAATGGATTCAGAATGTTGAAAACCTTTAGGAATGACCTTTGTTCCACATTCAATGGCTGCACACATCCCAATGTAGCTCCCAAACTGATTTGGCCCTAGTGGCTCCTGGAACTTCCATGAAGAAAAATCACCTACAAATGACCTCATATGGCTGTAAAACCTATGCCAATGGCTTCAAAAGGTCGAAGAGACCCAAAATCAAAAAAAAAATCGTCCAAAAATGACTTTCCTAGCCAAAGTTATGGCTCATTAAAGTTTCTCCAGTCTGCCCTAGAAAAACTCCAGATAAAATTGGCTAACTGCCAGATAACCTTGCTAAATATGGGGTGGCCGCCAAATTTGGTGCCACCACCAACAGATCTGCTAAATCTTCCATAACCGCTAACTAACTGCAGTTTAACTCCACCATGTGAGCGAAATTAAGGCGCGCTGGAGGTTTGCCTTGGGTTGCGTGTCAAAACAGTTGTGGGTTAAGCCTTGGTTTTTGGGCGATGGTCACGTTGTATGGGGGTTGGCCCTTAGGGGCTGGCCCCCTTCATTTCTCGCCCTACACAAAATCAAACATTAACAAGCGTTTATGCTTCCCATATAATAAGACTCAAGCGTGTGGCGCAATGGTAAGTCTTGGCATTTGTTTAAGTGAGGTTGCAGGTTCAAACCACAGACCTACCACATAACTTTTAAAACTTGTATCCATATGCTGATGTCCTCCCTGGCCACGTGGCAGTTTTTGATTCGCTGCCCAAAAGGAATATTATTTTTTTAATTTTTTTGAAAAAAATTCAAAAATTAAGATTCATTGGGCGATTTTGTTTTTGGCATAACTTCTGCATACGCAGACCGTTTGCGGCACCAGAATCAGGAGGACAAGCTCTATCCGGTCGTTCAAGTTCGAACTAGTTCTGAGCACTTTCATTTTTGACCATTTTACGACACTTGGTCCTAAGCTCCTGATCACACCTCCCAAATGAGAAGGATTTTGGTCTCCAAAAGCTTACTAAATCTTTGAACTGAACTATACAACACTGGAGGAATAGAAATATCCTCTTCCATTCAGACAAAAGAGCATACTGATGCCAAAATGTCCTACCTTATCAACTATTGTCATGGCAACTTTTTGCTGCATAAGCCAAGTACTTGTCAAATCCAGACCAAGTTCTTTCGCCAGACAAACTGAAAATTTGTAGAAACCTGCAATGATACTTGCTGATATATGAGCTAAAATATTCCTCTGAATATGTGGGCTTGTCAACTGTCATGATGCCCATCCATGGCACCTCCGCTCCAGAAGAAGAGATGCCTCCCAAATGAGAAGGCTTTTACCGGCTATAGCATGCTGAATGTACTACAAATGCTCATCCCAAACTCTTGGGATACTGGCTGCAAAAACTTCTCAAAAGAAGTAGAGGCCCATTCTGAAATTTGAGCCCTCTTTGCATGCATGCTTTTCCAGCTCATGGGATTGTGCACTACTTTGCATGAATTTCCTTCCCTGCACCAAATGACACAAAGGTATCTTGTGCAACAAGACAATCATCAAAGGTATCTTGTCCTGAAATATGTTGAACAATGGAATCAACCATCAACATAACAAGTGTGTACACAACTGACACAAGTTGACAAAACATGTGCACCACAATCAACACAAGTTGATTATCAATGTGTGACACAATCGACAATGTAAAATTGTGCTCACAAGCGACACTAGTCGACTATCAACAAGATACATTTACAAACACATGTATGTATCAAAAACAATGAACTATATACAGTTCGATAAACACACCTACAACATCTATGTACAGGTGCAACTTCAACTCTTCTTTTCTAAGACCAACAGGTACATCAACCCAATAAAAACACATATGGGTGACAAGAGCTTAAATGAAATACATTGCTACAAAACTAAGGAGTATCATACTCATCTTTTACCATCCTGCAACTTGCATTCCCTTAACAAATAAATGCATTCAATCAAAAGTCATGCAACTTTATTTGGATAAGAATTCTAACCATTTCTTACCAATCCATTTCAAAGGCGCTTCCTTTAACTGCACATCAATATCAACATGTGTATCATCCTAAAACATATCAATGATGGAAACTTCCTTCCCATTCTTACCATACTCTTTCTCCAATTTCTTCAACTTTCGTGGAAGCATTTTGGATTCAGAGTCCAACACCTTTCAGCAGGATGTCCATGCGTATGGAAATAAGTGCAACACATGTTCATCTTCTTGACAGCATGATTTGCATTGTTCAATGGAACTTTGGCTTCTTGCCTCCTTTCCTTCAAAAGTTTCCTGTATGTTGCCATTCTTTTCCAACATCTAGAAACACTATGGTTAACCAAACCACAAAAAGAACATGCAATTCTTTTCCAATGCTTGTGTGGAAATTTACCATGTTTTACATGATCAAAGGAAATATGATTGAAATTAGATTTATACCTTTCTCTTTCACCTTCATTACCTTCATGAGGAGGTGAATCAAATGAAGAAGAAGCTCCTTTTGGAACACCATCAATCCCTTCAATGGTTTTAGAGCTTTCACAATTCTCTTGTTCAAGTGCATGCCTATTTACACTTTCTTCTTGAAAGGTATGTTTCAAACTATTGCATTCCCCAAGAATACAATCTTTACCAACTTGAGGTAGGGAACTTGGAATGAAACTCCTTCCAGGAACTGTTTCAGTTGCCTTCATGGCTGCTTTGGAACTTTCTCCATAAGATTGTCCATAACCAAGACCCAAATTCTTAGGCCTTACCTCAACCATTATTGGCTCAACTATACCTTGTGCATGTTTGCCCAATCCTTTTCCTTCATATCCTATTTTGGACATCAACTTGGACCCTATGCCTCTGGTATGCTTCTCAAAAGAACCAACATAAACATTCTTATAAGAATTTGAAGACAAACTAGAATTGTTTATCTCTTCTTCAAGCTGATACTTGGCTAAGGCTTCTTCGGCAACAAGGAGTTGTGTCTCCAACTCATGCATCCTTTCCAAATTCATATTTTCAATATGAAGTTGGCCTTCCATTTCCTGGAATTGATCAGAAAGCAACTTCTTCTCTTCCCTCATGGAATTCAATTTCTCTTGAAGTCTAGAGCTCTTTCTTTCATCCTCATACATTTCTCTCACCATATTCATCATGATGAAAAATTCTTGCTTCAAGCCTTCATCAAAAAATCTTGTGAAGGAGGATGATTTTGAGAACTCACTTATGGAAGTTGCCATTATAAAAATGAACAAAAGAGCTTCAACAAACTCAAACAACAAGTAATTTGCAGAATAATAAAGCAGTCAATCTTCAACACTGCTTAAGATGCCTTTCAAGCTACACAATCAAGCTAGTGATGTCAGTCAAGCAAACCTAGTGCTCTGATACCATCTGATCTGAAAATGGAATGTACTTGTTTAAGGGTGCAAGCTATCCATTTTCCATAATTTCAAATGTGAGTTATACACTCCAAGTGACCTCTAAAAAGATGAAAACTTCTTATTTCTTATACAGAGATAGACTGTAGGGCCATTCACCGGACATGTCACCTCTAAAGAGAGGATGAGTTCCAGAGGCTACCTGGCCCCCTTCATTTCCCGCCCTACACAAAATCAAACATTAACAAGCGTTTATGTCGCCCACATAATAAGACTCAAGCGTGTGGTGCAATGGTAAGTCTCAGCATTTGTTTAAGTGAGGTTGTGGGTTCAAACCACAGACCTGCCACAAAAATTTTAAAACTTGCACCCATATGCTGATGTCCTCCCTAGCCACGTGGTAGTTTTTGATTCGCTGCCCAAAAGTAGTATTCTTTTTTTAATTTTTTTGAAAAAAATTCAAAAATTAAGAGTCATTGGGCAATTTTGTTTTTGGCATAACTTTTGCATACAGAGACCGTTTTTCGAACCATTTGTGGCATCGGAATTAGGAGGACGATCTCTATCCGGCCATTTAGGTTCAAACTAGTTCTAAGCACTTTCATTTTTGACCATTTTACGACACTTGGTCCTGAGCTCCTGATCAGACAGAAAGGAACCAAATACACACATGCATGTACCATGCATGCCAAAACTAGCAAGGAAATCATACATACATCTTGACACGGACAAGTAATCTCATTGTAGCTTCTTGGTGCAACTCTTCCTTGCTTGATCCTTGCTTCCCTTTTCTTTCTTGTGCTTCCTTTTCCTTCCTTTCTCTAATGATTGAGTGATCCAAGAATTCTCTAAGTGTGCAAGATTATGAGAGAGAGAATAGAAAGATAGCTCCACCCCAATTGTCAAAAGGTTGTGAACTAATCCTCATAAGCCTTTTATCATTGATGCCTTTATTTTCTTCAATTTCCTATAGTTTTCCTTCAATTTCCTCCTCACATCCAACCTATAACCTTTCATCTTCCTTTTTCCATATTTTCCATTATTTTCATAAATAAAATATCAATTAGTGTCACTTTTCCTTTTCAAAGCCTTTTCCATTTCCTTTGCCAATTTCCTTAGCCATAATAAACCAAATGAAAACCCACTAGGATGTTTTTCCCAATATTTAGCTTAGAATATGTGTCCCATGACCTTGGTCTTATTTTTTCCATTATGAACTTTATTGCATGAATAGGGTTGTTACATTTATCTACTAATGTTTTCTCCCCATCAAATGTTGTCAAAGTAAAGTTTCTAATATTTTCATTGAAATCATATGCAAGGAAATTGTTCGGATTCTTATCATAGCTTAAAGTGTACGCCAATTGGGACTCTTGATATAATCTTTGATTTTTTCTTCCAAAGATAGGAATAGTAGCATATGATAAGTCTAACTGAAGTGATCCTCCTACTTTATCTCTCCATGATGTGGATAAGAGTATACCATAGCTAGGAGGCACATAAGACACCACCACATCCATTACTACATTTTTTACTGGTACCTGTGCTAACACAACTACCAAGTCTTTTATCATCCCTAAACATTTGACTCCTTGAAAATCAAAGGAATATAAATATTTCTATTCTCTTGTAATATCTACACCTAATTTATACATTATTTCCTTAGGAATAAAATTATGTTATGTGCTTGAGTCTAACTTGCAATTATGAAGTGTCACATCATGTATTTTTAGATTCATTTCATCCAAGTGGTGATATTTACTTCATGATGATTATTGATGATTATAAAAGAGTTACATGGGTTTCCTTTCTAAAGGAGAAATTTGAAACATTTGAAAAGTTCAAGATCTTCAAAGCTATGGTTTAGAATCAAACTGATTACAAACTAAAGTGTGTAATATCATACAAAGGTGGGGAGTTCACTTCAAATGAGTTCAATAATTTTTGTGTAGAACATGGCATAAGAAGGTAGTTCACTATTGCTAAGACCCCACAACAAAATGGTGTAGTTTAAAGACAAAATAGATCAATTTAGCAATTGGCAAAAGAAATTATGGATGAAAGAAATATGCTAAGAACATTTTTGGCTAAAGATGTTCATATAGTAGTCCATATTTTAGATAAATCTCACCTTAGATAAAATAGTAACAATACTCCATACAAGTTGTGGTATGGAAAATTAGCCACAATCAAACATTTCAAAGTCTTTTGTAGTGAGTGCTACATCAAGAATAATGATGACAATTTGGGAAAGTTCTATGCAAGGTAGATGAAGGAATATTTTTAGGCTATTCTACTAAGAGTAAGGGCTACAGATGTTGATGAGCCTCGGTATTACAAAAAGAATGTTGCAACTCCCAAGGCTACCAACTTTAATTATCAACTCGGGGTTCATACAAATGTAAGGGGTATCGGCACTATATGTGAAGCATACAATGTGTCCTTCTTTTGTTTTCATGATGTAATTGAGTGCATGTACTGAAATCAAATCCTAAACTAATTGCAGAAAATGAAATGCTTGAAATTGAAACCTCAACCTATTGCAAGAAAGAAAGCACAAGGAAAGAAACCTATTCTAATTTCATAAAGTAAATATCATGAACTAAATGTCAACCATAACATTTAAAAGATCTGAGATCCATCAACAGAGTTCATTGGATGTGGAAATCAAGAAAATCATCATTGTATTATCCAATCCATAAATTTGTCCATCAGCCCAAATCGCTGAAATGTTTTGCATGGGTAAAGAAGCAAGTCCTAAGTGGTCTTTAGTCTTTCCTAATACTTTATTTAGAGCCCAGGGGTCTTCATTACACGCTAAGGGATCACTACCAAGCTTCTTGAGTGAATGTGGGCAAGGATATACATGTTGGAAGGCTACTACAGGAGATCCTGTAGTTACTATAGGAATCTGCATATTTACTATAGGAAACTATAATTCACCGAATGACCAAGAAATAAAATCAAAATAGGATGGGACAATTTTTTTATTGACTAGGATGTGTTAGGTTTCCATTCCAATGAAAATCACTCAAAATACCTCTATTAACCCATGCTAAAAAATTGCAGAAAATTACTAGTCTAAAATCTAGAAATTCGAGAACTAGTGAGCTAGAACCTATAAAATGTCTAACATAATAAAGTGAAATGAATGGGGTATTTTTTATTATTAAATAGAATTTTTTTTAATCTAATTCAAGTGGAAACAACTCAATTGAAGCTCATTAGCATGTTCTAAATGATAGCATAAATTTATTGTTATTTTCCACAAGGGACTTCTAGAAATCTGATTTGGGAATAAGAAGACTAATCCAAGCATCTAAATGATTACTATGAAATTACAAATCTATTCCAAGGATGAAATTATGTTTTTGATCCTGAAAAACAATTGTCTTCAATCATTTAACCCAAACTTGCAACAAGAAATCATCAATACTAAATGCAAAAATAGGAAAAAATAAGAACAAAAGATGCATATGAATAAGAAGTGAAAGGAAGAAAAGTAAATGATACAAAATGGATATGGGGCTCTTGGGATTGCCAAGCCCAAGGAAACTCAGAGTCCTATGGAGGATACCAAGATTTATAAGCTGAACATGGCACCAATATTCATTATTTCCATCAATATAATTACATCCCTGTAAGAAATGACAATGGAGCTGCAAAAATACGAGTTCTCTCCACAAGAAGACTAAGAAAAATCCACTGCTAGAGGAAAAATCGACTTGGTACTTATAAAAAATTATTAGGAATCATCCCCCATGAATGGAGGAATATTTCCCCACGAAAATCCCTTGATTTGTGAATCTGGTTCCCAATACTAGGAATCTGCATTAAATGGCAGGGAACACATTCCTAGATTTTCTCAATCATTGGAGCTCTAGAATCTGTGCCATAATTCCATAGTATCCTATTGCTTTATTATTTAATATTGATCCTCTTGTAGTAGGGAGGAAGTCCCTAAATTACCTCCTCCTCCAAATCTTCATAATCTGCCCAATATTATCATAATATTCCACAAAAATAATTAATATTATGCACAATTATGCAGTTATCCATAAACCTTCATAATGAACATATTAAAGTTAAAAATACATTATCTAATGAAAAAATATAGGTTTAATGTTCTGAAGGATGGTCAAATGGGCGTTAATTTATGTCTAATTAAGAGGCCCAACATACCCCCTTACTAAATGTTTTGCTCATCCTATGATAAACATAGTGACCTCATTGTGCCTCATTCATGGCCCTAGTGGCTTCTCTCTTGTGCATTCCTCAATCCTTTCTCTTAAGAATCTTGGTTGTAAGTTCTGCAAGGACAAGCACAAAAATGTAGTTGTTCTTTTCACGATGGTCTAACAGTTTTTCAAGCCAAAAAAACACAACTTTCCTCTTTGCAAGTGAACTTTGTTGGATTGTAGTTCCATTTCATTCATATCCTCTCCCTTGAAACCTTCATTCCATTTTCACTCATTTTTCCAAAACTATTTGTGCATAAAATAAATCACAGTGTTTCTTGAGACCATTAGCATGTCTTCTTCCCCTTATTCAAGATGGGTTCTTGAATATTTTCCAGTTTGGTAAGGTATTCCACATCCTTTTTCAACCTTCTGCTACCCTTTTCCACCATTTGGACACCTCTAAAACCTTCAAAACACCTTTGGATGAGAACTAGGACATCCTGTAGTAATTCCTATAGTAACTATAGGAAACCCTGTAGCAGCCTGTAGTAACTAAAGGAAACTTTGTAGAAGCATGTTTAAACCCATTTTGAGTAGAAATGATAGTCTGAGCCTAGGGTAGGCCCTCAACTTGACTTCCATGCCTTTCTCCCCTTTCTGTAACATCTTCCAGGCCTTGGAAAAAAGCGAGAAAGAGATTAGAGACCTATTGGAAAGGCTCTTTTCATCACTCTAGTTTGAGTTCTATTTTGATGGTGAATTTCTTCTTGCCTTTTGTTGCCTTCTTCTTCTCTTTTGCGGCCTAGATGATTGCCTATTGGCCTTGGAATTCTATGTTTTGATTAGGTCTCCCTTAGGCACTACCATTTTGGTTTTTCGCACAAATTGTTCATTTCTTCCTTCTTGTGGCATCATTCTTCCTTCATATAGCAGTGATTCCTTCCCTTTCAGGGACTTCTATCTATATGGAAGTGATGAGAAATGATGTAGAGGGTTTGGAGGATGATGCTAGGGCTAAGAGAGAGTAGTTTAGGTTTGTGAAAATGGAGAGGGTGTACTTTGTGTGTTTTTTCAAGAAATATCCAGGGTGAGACAGAGTGTAGGGATTGTTCTTGAAAAATATTATTTTTTTCTTATGAAATGGAATGGATGAATGAGGGATAGATAGTGGATATGAAGTGGATGGAGAGCTTGGAGTGTTGTGGTGAATTGGCCTTTGCACAAATTTCATTTTTTAACTATTGTCCCCATTCCTTGAAATCATCACCCTTCCTAATTTGTTTTTTCCACATTGCATGAGTGAAGGAGTTAGTTGTATTAACTAGTTTAAGGTGGTTGAGACTATTGACCCATCCTTAGCTTACAAAACCTCCTCTCTCATGCATTGACAACAAATTTCTAACTATAATGTTCTCAATAGAAGAGGTCAAGAATATTACATACATGTACCTACTTAATGGTTGTTGGAGAGGCATGCATGTTGTTGTTGAGTTGATGATCGATACATGGTCCTCTGGAGGTGATAATTTCCTTTGTTTTCTTCTACGTAGGTCTTCATAGCTTGGTGATTCTCAACCTCTGTCTTCTAGTTATTTTGAGTAAGTTATCTTAGTCAAATCTTGCCTTCTTGGAGTGTTGGGCTGGTCCATGTGTGTTCACCTTCCCCACACTTTTCAAAACTGTCATACCCCTTACAAACACTTCATTTCACCTCCCCTACCTTCCCATAGCCTTTAGCTAGTTTCCTATAGAAAAATAGGACATCCTGTAGTGAACTAGAACATCCTATAATAACTACAGGAAACCCTGTAGAGGTTTGTTTAAACCCATATGTCCCAAATGGTATATTGGATTGACCTAAAAATTTATGAGCATGTTTCCATCATCCTTATGCACCTCCCCATCAAAAAAAAAATCCCAATGGGTGCACAAATCTCAAGAAAAATTAAAAATAGTTGTAGGTGATGGAGGTCACTTTCTCGAAAAATGTGCACTAGAATTTGTTAAAATTTCTTGGGCATGTTACTATCATCCATATTCATCTCCCCATGAAACAAATTTACTAATGGAGGCACGAATATCAAGAAAATTCAAAAATGGTTGTAGGTGATGGAGGTTGATTTATCGAAAACTATGCAGTGGAATTTGCTGAAATTGCTTGGGCATGTTAATATCATCCATATGCATCTCCCCCTGGAACAGCTTGGAAAACGAATGCATGGTTTTCAAGATATGACAAATAATTTTTTTCTCTATTTATTTTTGTTTCTTGTAGTAACTATAGGATCTTCCTGTAGTATTTCAAGACAATAAGGAAAATGAGCGGTAAAAGCTTACGAATGATGAGTGGATGGTGGAAATAGATTAGGGTGATGGGTTGGCATGGCCTTGGTCCTATTGGAGCATTTGAGTAAAGGAGGAGAAAGTCAAAATTTGACCTCTTTTAACTAGGATTGCTATCAACTTTTCTTTTGGTGGCTAACCTATTTTTGTTGCTTGCAGAGGTTGGAGAGCACCTACATTCATGAGAGAGACATACATGGAGGAAAAAAAATTATTTTTATCTTCTAGGCCTACTAGCCGCCTCAATGAGGTTTTCAACTAGTAGGCCTACCTAGGTGCCTCAAATGAGGTTTTTACCTAGGATCTTTTAGTTTTCTCATTTTTTCTCTTTTTTTCCAAGCCATTGACCACCTCATGGAGGTTTTCAATCAATGAGCCAATCTCAAGCACCTCAAAGGAGGTTTTCACCTGAGATTTTATTTTTTTCTCTTATTTTTCATTTTTCTATTTCTTTTCATATCCTACTCTACTTGAAAAACAAAATCTCTTTCAAGTATAAGAATACATCCAATGGAGCCATGTGCACATCAAGATGATAGATAAATTGATGTGTAGTCTTTAAATGTATTCTTTGACATGTACCTAAATATGAGAGACCAACTTCTTTGAAGAAGAGTGTGTGGTTGCAATTTACTGATTGTCTAGAACCATATTTCAATATAGTTTTGATGCCCCTCGTCCACTTGTTGAGTTGTATCATCTTGGATGTCTTATTTTTCCATGAAATTTAGATCTTCTTCTTTTTGTTGATTGTTCTCTTGAAAACATAGAGGATCTAATGGTAAACATGAGGGAACTTTCTCAATATTTGATTCTAATGTCTACTCTTCAACAAGTGGAGCCCATGATTATTTGGTCTTCTCATTTGAATCTTATTTTTCTGCATGTTTTCCTTCAAAGATATCAAGAGAATCTCTTTTTTGTGATACTCATCCTGATCTAAGATGAATACCATTTAGATCAAGAGGAGATTTTTGGAATTTTTGTACCTCAGTATTGTAAGTGGATTGAGCTACTTCCTCGTGTGGGTTTCGAAATGGTGGTGCAGATAATTGAGTGGGAGTGGATATTTGAGATTTATGTGGTTGGAGTTATGGTTGCGGTGGAGGTGGATGGTAGGGATAACATGGAGTTGAGTATGGAGGATATTGAGGAAAATATCGAGGATATTGTGGATGGATCCCATCAGTCCCTTTCCAACCCTTTTGCCAAGATTGGTTTTGGAGTTGAGATGACCAAGTGATGTAGGAACATCCTTCTCATAATATTATTGTACATTTGGTTGATTTAGGGGGGTGATTTTTTTAATTATTTTTATGAATTTTGTATAGATTGAGTGAAAATCTATGTGTGAGGCTTTCAATTGTGAAATATTCTCAACTATGTGAGAATATAAGGGATAATTAATGTGTGTAGATCTCATAGAAATCTAAGTGATTACAAGATCCTTAAATAGGAATTAGTTGAGTGATTTATGGTGAAGATTATGGATTTAGAATAATCCATAACTATGTACTTATTTCTATAAATGTAAGCTTGCGAGGAGAGTGAGATATAGTTTGGAGATAGAGTGTTATAGTGTTAGAGAAAGCTAAGTTGAGGAGAGAACAAATCAGGGCACGACATGTTTTGTACATATATGTAAATGTTGTTATGAATGAAAGGAGTGTTGTCTATAAAGCTTGTTTTTGTGTGATTTTATTATGTGATTGGATCTTTTAATTGTAGGCTAAATCCTTTGTTAAATACTAGTTTTTGTTGATCGCCGATTGAACATAGACAGAGATTGAATGAAGAAATGAATCATCATTGATCACAGGATGGATCAATGATGATCTAATACGAGAAGATCAATGGTGTTTGTTGGTGAATGAACACACAGCTTAACACAGGAAATAGACCCAAAATGTTATAAGATTGAGTTAGACGATAAATTTGTGGAGAAACACCAAAGAAGAGCGGAAATTGTCCGATCAACAGATTCATAGATTTAACGGATACTGTGTGCTAACAAGCGCTGAAGTTTAACTTTGAAATCAGATGTGATCATTTATATAACTGAGTTAATAACTTAGTTAATCTAGGTCGTTCATTTAGGAGTCAGATCCGATGGTAGTCGCGTTGAAAAATGCACGCAAGTTAATATATATTTCGGACCCAATGAGTTATCAACTGTGGTTTAATCCAGTTGGAGTCCAAGTTGATCATAGTCATTCCTTGTGAAGGGACGCAATCCAACAGTGATCGTGTGGTGAAGACGAATGTGAGTTAATTCAAGAATCACACCTGAGAAAGTTATAAACTAGGGTTTTATTTATTTTCGGTTCCATGGGTATTGAAGTTTTGGCTGTATTCCGGGTAAATTAAGTAATTCTACTATCATAGAATAATAACAAAGTTGAAGGTTTGAACATGGTTTTCTTAATTGTTTTGAGTTCCTCTGAAGAGATGCAGGGTCTGATAATTTAATTAAATAGGTTTTAATTAATTTAATTCTGAATTTATGTGTCAGCACAGTTTCACCCCATCATTTTGGTATCAGAGCAGAAGAAGATTCTACGTGAAGTATTATTATTTGTCAATGTTAGTCTTTATAATTTTTGTGCAGAGTAATAGCAAAGGAAGGTGAGAATATTTTCAGCAGCCTAGAGCAAGGAGTGCTCCTATGGTTATAGAGGAGAGAACCAAAGAAATGCTAACAGAATAAGCTCAGAGGAGAAAAGCTTGGTGAGGCATGTGTAACAAGAAGGAGACTTGTTACTATAGAGGCTAATTGCAGCTCACAAGTTAAAGCTGTTAGAAAGACAAGAAAGACTATGACAAGGAAAATAAAAGGCACAGCAGAAGCAAAGGAAAAAATAGAGGAGTCAATTTTAGAATTTGATTGAGGTAAATATTTTCTTTTATTGAATTTAGTTTGTAGAATTAGTGGAAATGAACATGGAGAAACTTAGGAAAGGTTCAAATAAATTTCAGATGAGTGATGAAGAGCGTAGGAAAAGTATTGCAGAGATGAAAGTAGAATTGGATATACTACAGAAATGGTTTCAAGAGAAAGAGAATGAAGACTGAAGACATGGATGGAGAATAAGGAAACGGGTCAAGTGGAATCTATTGCAACATAAATGGAATGCTATGTTGATGAACAAACTTAAACAAATACATATTTCTTTGTTGGAGAAGGAGAGAATCATAGGAGCTGAGTCACAACAAAGAGGATTTGTTGAAAACCAGAAATTCCATGGTGGGAATTTGGTGCTTGAAGCATCAAAAGAGACCAAAAGGTCTGATATTTTTAAAACTGATAGTTTGTCTGTGAATGCATGGAATTTGTTGCTATAGAGACAGCTAATGACCATTGTTTTGCTCAAGAAGTATTTTGTGAATCTGAATGAAATTAGGATGATTGTTCTTCATTCCATGAAGTTGAGTTTGTAGCTCAATTGGAGAAAGAAGCAGCAGACAAAGAGCCAAAGGCCGAAGAAGTTGAAATCAGATAAACTGTAACAAAAGGAGGAAAGGACACCATAGAGAACATCAACTGTGTTGATGTGATTAACAAAGAGGAATTAATCTTAGAGCATAATATGCAAAATTTGGTTGACAGTTCGAGTGATGATAATGGTGAATTTTTAGGTTTAGTTATTACTAATCTCAGCATAACAGAGTTACCTAGCAAAGCTATAGGTGTAGACGGTGAACCAGTTCAAGGCTCGTTCAAAATTTGGAGACTAGGAGAAAGAAATATGACAGGAACAAAAACACAACAGCATGAAGAAGAAAGACTGAAGGACCAACAGCAAAACAGAGTTTGGAATCCAAGAGGTAGCAATTCATCCAGGCTTGTAGCTTTCACATTACTACAGAAAAGTGACAGACCTCATAGATAGGAGTCTATGAATTTTTTCTACATCGGGAGTTTGATGCATGAGCATTCTGATCAAAATATTATTTTGCATTTGGTTGATTTAGGGGGTGATGTTTTTAATTATTTTTATGAATTTTGTATAGATTTACTGAGAATCTATGTGTGAGGCTTTCAGTTATGAAATATTCTCAACTATGTGAGAATATCAAGGATAATTAATGTGTGTATATCTCATAGAAATCTAAGGGATTAAAATATCCTTAAATAGGAATTAGTTGAGTGATTTATGAAGAAGATTATGGATTTAGAATAATCCATAACTATGTACTTATTTCTATAAATGTAAGCCTGCGAGGAGAGTGAGATATAGTTTGGAGATAGAGTGCTAGAGTGTTAGAGAAAGCTAAGTTGAGGAGAGAACAAATCAGGGCACGAGATGTTTTGTACATATATGTAAATATTGTTATGAATGAAATGAGTGTTTTGTACAAAGATCATTTTTGCGTGATTTTGTTATGTGACTGCATCCTTTAATTGTAGGCTGAAGCCTCTATTAAATACTAGTTTTTGTTGATTGTTGATTGAATGCAGACAAAGATTGAATGAATAAATGAATCATCCTTGATCACAGGATGGATCAATGATGATCTAATACGAGAAGATTGACGGTGTTTGCTAGTGAATGCCCACGCAGATTAACATAGGAAATGGACCCAAAATGTTATAAGATCGAGTTAGTCAATAAATTCATGGAGAAACACCAAAGAAGAGTGGAAATCGTCTGATCAACGGATTCATAGATCTAACGGATATCACGCGCTAATAAGTGTTGAATTTTAACTCTAAAATGAAACATGATCATTTATATAACTCAATCAATCTGGGTCATTCGTTTAAAGGAGTCAGATCCAATGGTAGTCATGTCGAAAAATGCATGCCGGTTAATATAAATTTCGGACCTGATGAGTTATTGACTATGGTTTAATCCAGTTTGAGTTTTAGTTGATTGTAGCCGTTCATTGTGAAGTGACACAATCTGGCGGTGATCGTGTGTTGAAGATGCGTGTGAGTTAATTCAAGAATCAGACCCAAGAAATTTATAAACTGGGGTTTTATTTATTTTTGGTTCCATGGGTATTGAAATTTTGGTCGTATTTCGGGTAAATTAAGTAATTATGCTATCATAACAGAATAACGAAGTTGAAGGCTTGAACGGGGTTTTCTTAATTGTTTTGAGTTTCGCCAAAGAGATGTGGGGTCTGATAATTTAATTAAATAGGGTTTAATTAATTCAATTCTGAAGTTATGTGTCAGCGCAGTTTCACACCATCATTTTGGTATCAAAGCAAAAGAAGATTCTGCGTGAAGTATGATTATTTGTCAATGTTAGTCTTTATAATTTTTGTGCAAAGTAACAGCAGAGGAAGGTGAGAATATTTGTAGCAGCCTAGCGCAAGGAGTGCTCATATGGTTCCAGAGAAGAGAACCAAAGAAATTCTAACAAACTAAGATCAGAGGAGAAAAGCTTGGTGAGGCATGTGTAGCAAGAAGGAGACTTGTTACTACAAAAGTTGACTGCAACTCACAAGTTAAAGTTGTTAGAAAGACAAGAAAGCATATGACAAGGAAAATTAGAGGCGCAGTGGAAGCAAAATAAAAAACAAAGGAGTTAGTTTTAGAATTTGATTGAGGTAAATATTTTCTTTTATTGAATTGAATTTGAAGAATTAGTCGAAGTGAACATGGAGAAACTTAGGAAAGGTTCAAATAAATTTCAGATGAGTGATGAAGAGCATAGGAAAAGTATTGCAGAGATGAAAGTAGAATTGGATACACTACAAGAATGGTTTCAAGAGAAAAAGAATGAAGACCAAAGACATGCATGGAGAATAAGGAAATGGGTCAAGTGGAATCTATTACAATAGAAATGGAATGCTATGCTGATGAACAAACTTGAACAAATACATATTTCTTTGTTGGAGAAGGAGAGACTCATAGGAATTGAGTCACAACAAAGAGGATTTGTTGAAAACGAGAAATTCCATGGTGGGAATTTGGTGCTTGAAGCATCAAAAGAGACCAAAAGGTCTGATATTTTTAAACTGATAGTTTGTCTATGAATGTAGGTATGGAATTTATTGCTATAGAGACAACTAATGGCCATTGTTTTGATCAAGAAGTCTTTTGTGAATTTGAAGGAAATTGGGATGATTTTTCTTCACTCCATGAAGTTGAGTTTGCAGCTCAATTGGAGAAAGAAGCAGCAGATAAAAAGCCAAAGGCTGAAGAAGTTAAAACCAGAGAAACTGTAACAAAAGGAGGAAATGACACCATAGAGAACATCAATTGTGTTGATGTGATTAACAAAGAGGAATTACTCTTAGAGCATAATATGAAAAATTTGGTTGGCAGTTCGAGTGATGATAATGGTGAACTTTTAGGTTTAGTTCTTACTAATCTTAGCACGACAAAGTTACTTGGCAAAGCTATAGGTGTAGATAGTGAACCAGTTTGAGACTCGTTCAAAATTTGGAGACCAGGAGAAAGAAAGATGATAGGAACAAAAACACAGCAGCATGAAGAAGAAAGATTGAAGGACCAGCAACAAAACAAAGTTTTGAATCCTGGAGGTAGCAATTCATTCAAGCTTGTAGATGTCACATTACTACAGAAAAGTGACAGACCTCATAGACAGGAGTCTATGAATTTTTTCTAAATCGAGAGTCTCATGCAGGAGCATCTTGCTCAGGATATTATTGTACATTTGGTTGATTTAGGGGGTGATGTTTTTAATTATTTTTAAGAATTTTGTATAGATTGAGTGAAAATCTATGTGTGAGGCTTTTAGTTATGAAATATTCTCAACTATGTGAGAATATTAGGGATAATTAATGTGTGTAGATCTCATAGAAATCTAAGGGATTACGAGATCCTTAAATAGGAATTAGTAGAGAAATTTATGGATAATATTATGGATTTAGAATAATCCATAACTATGAACTTATTTCTATAAATGTAAGCCTGCGAGGAAAGTGAGATATAGTTTGGAGATAGAGTGCTAGAGTGTTAGAGAAAGCTAAGTTGAGGAGAGAACAGATCAGGGCACGAGATGTTCTGTACATATATGTAAATATTGTTATGAATGAAAGGAGTGTTGTGTGCAAAGCTCGTTTTTGCATGATTTTGTTATGTGATTGGATTCTTTACTCGTAGGCTGAATCCTTTATTAAATACTAGTTTTTGTTGATTGCCGATTGAATGAAAGCAGAGATTGAATGAAGAAATGAATCATCATTGATCATAGGATGGATCAATGATGATCTAATACGAGAAGCTTGACAGTGTTCGTTGGTGAATGCGCACATAGCTTAACACAGGAAACAAACCCAAAATGTTAAAATATCAAGTTAGTGGATAAATTCGTGGAGAAACACTGAAGAAGAGCAGAAAACGTCTGATCAACAGATCCATAAATCTAACGGTTATCGCGTGCTAACAAGTGCAGAATTTTAACTCTGAAATCAGACGCAATAATTTATATAGCTGAGTTAATAACTCAGTTAATTTGGGTCATTCATTTAAAGGAGTTATATCTGACAGTATTCGCGTCAAAAAATGCACGCGGGTTAAAATAAATTTCAGACCCGATGAGTTATTGAGTGTGGTTTAATCCAATTGGAGTCTGGGTTGATTGTATCCATTTGTTGTGAAGGGACGCGATCCGATGGTGATCATGTGGTGAAGATGCGTGAGAGTTGATCCAAGAATCGGACCCGAGAAATTTATAAGCTACGGTTTTATTTCTTTTTGGTTCGGTGGGTATTGAAGTTTTCGCTGTATTTCGGGTAAATTAAGTAATTCTACTATCATAGAAAAATAATGAAGTTGAAGGTTTGAGAGGGGTTTTCTTAATTGTTTTGAGTTCCGCTAAAGAGATGTGAGATCTGATAATTTAATTAATCAAGGTTTAATTAATTTAATTATGAATTTATGTGTCAGTGCAGTTTCACCCCATCACCAAGGTTGCCAAGGAAAGGTTGTGTTACAATTACTTTGAGATGGATGTGCATGAGCTTGAAATTTTGAATTAGGCTCTTGCATCATATCAGGTTGAATAGGCTTCCTTGGTCCTCTTGGAGCTATATAAAATAGCTACATTGGGAATTGACTTGCTCCATTGTCCTCTTGGTAAAATTCCTTCAACCTTGGTAATGAGGGGAAATATTTAACATCATGTGATTCTTCATGGACAATACAAATATCAACATCTTATTTTTGCTCATTTTGTATTCTTAACATTTCTACTTGTTCACTTAGATTTCTGAGAATTTATGTTTTAAAGTTATCAAGCAAACTTCCAAGTTTACCTTGACTTACCTATCTTGATGTTGATTGACATACTCATGCCCTTCCTCTTGATATGTGTTTGCATGTTTCACAAATTTCTTCAAATGATAATTGGTATACATCACCTATACTCATGAGATCAAGGAGATCAATCCATTCAACCCTAATTGTTCTAAGCAAGAGGGTTTTTAGTGTGTCGGATCCTAAATTATTTAGTTTTGACCTCTTAACATTATACATGAACCTCTCTATTAGATCCTCAAGGCTCTCATCTTCGTTTTCATTCATTCTAAATATTTATTCTTTAAGTTTTTGATCTTTATATATTTCTAGAAATATCTTTTGCATATCATTCCATGATCTTATTGAATTAGTCCCTAAACTCATGAACTATTTAAGAGCTATATCCTTCAATGTTGCTAGAAAAAATCTCATTTTTTGAGTGTCTAATAAGTAACCATAAGATCTAAAAATATTTCAAATTCAAAGAGAAAGGTTTCCAGATCCTCTAACCTTAGACCATGAAAGTTTGGAAGAAACGATGGAAGGATCTTCTTCATATGCACACTAACATCCATATCTTGAATGGGAAATCCAAGAGGATCTTCTTCATTGTCATCCTTTACATCCATTTCTTCTTCGTTATCTACCACCTCTTATTCTTGTACCTACAAAAATGAATGGTGATTTGGCTCTTATTGCACCACGTGATCAAATGGGGCAAGGGGGAGGCAGTTTGTGTTGGAGAAGTATTTTTAACTTTTTTTTTTAATAAGAACGCTAATGCATTGAAATTTTTTATTTTTGAAATGAAATATGACTAAAGCAATTTTTTTGTTTATGCAGAAAGTAAAAGAAATTAATCAACTAGGGAAGAAGACAATGCATACTTTGACACCTTGCCAACAACAATGCCAAAAAGTGATGAGCCTGGGTATTGCAACAAGAATGTTGCAACTGAAAAGGCTACCAACTTTAATTATCATCCTGGGTTTTGTACGAACTTAAGAGGTATCGGCACTGTATGTGTAGCATACAATGTGTTCTTCCTTTGTTTTCATGATGTAATGGAGTGCATGTACTGAAATCAAATCCCAAACTAATTGCAGAAAATGAAATGCTCAAAATGGAAACCTTAAACTATTGCAAGAAATAAAATACATGGAAAGAAAATTATTCTAATTTCATAAAGTAAATATCATGAAATAAATGTCAACCATTACATTTCAAATATTTGAGATCCATTAACAGAATTTATTAGATGTTGCAATCAAGAAAATCATCATTATATTATCCAATCCATAAATCTGTCCATTAACCCAAATAATTGAAATCTTTTGCATGGGTAAAGAGGAAAGTCCTAAGTGGTATTTTGTCTTCCTTAATAATTTATTTAGAGCCTAAGGGTCTTGATTCAACCCTAAGGGATCATAACCAAGATTCTTGATCAAATATGGGCAAGTATATACATGTTGGAAGGCTGTTATAGGAGATCCTATAGTTACTACGGGAAATTGCAAATTTACTACAAGAAATTATAATTTGCTGAATGGCAAAGAAAAGCAAATCCAAATTGGATGGGACAAATTTTATTATTTACTAGGATGTATTAGGTCTCCATTCCAAGTGAGATCACTCAAAACTACCTCTATTAATCCATGCTAAAAAATAACAGAAAATTACTAGTCTAAAATCTAGAAATTCGAGAACTAGTGAGCTAGTGAGCTAGTAAATCTACCAAATTCCTAACCTAATCAAGTGAAAATGCAATGGGGTAAATTTTTTATTAAATAGAATTTTTTTTGTGATCTAATAAAATTATAATGAGCTCGATTGAATCTCGTTAGCATGGTCTAAAAAGTAGTAGAAATTTATTGTTATTTGCCACAAGGGACTTCTAGAAATCTAAATTTGGGAATAAGAAAACAAATCCAAGTAGCTCAATGATTACTATGACCTTACAAATTTTTTCCAAGGAGGAAATGACTCTTGTGATCCTGCAAAAGAACTTACTTCAACCATTTAACCTAATCCTACAACAAGAAATCGTCAATCCTAAATCCAAAAATAGGAAAAAATAAGAACAAGAGATGCATGCCAATAAGAAGTGAAAGGAAGAAAATTAAATGATACAAAAGGAATATAAGCCTCCTGGGATGTCCAATCACAAGGAAAATTAATTTCCTATGGAGGAGACCAAGATTTAGAAGCTGAACATGGCACCAATCTTCATTATTTCCATCGATACAACTACATACTTGTAAGAAATAACAATGGAGCTACAAAAATATGAGTTCTCTCCACAAGAAGACTAAGAAAAATCCACCCCTAGAGAAAAATTCGACTTGGTACTTATAAAAAACTATTAGGAATCATCTCACATGAAAGGAAGAAGTTTTCCCCATGAGGGAAAATTCCCAATATATATTCACTACCAAATATATATTTTTGTTATAGTTATGTGTCACTTATGGGATAGCTACACCAATATCTATTTTTTTGTTATGCTTATGTGTCCCTTTTGTGATAGGTGTAATTAATCAGTTAGGGGGGTCCTAGAAAAATGCCTAGATTTAACTTCAGTATGGGTGTTGCTGGAAAGCGACACCCCCTTTCCTTTATGAAAGAGTTCCTCTTAATTTTTTAAATAAAAACATCTATTTCATAGTATCGTTGAGCCCAATATGGATAATTGGGATCACTCTGTGAATGCTTACTAGGAATTTTTATTTTTCTATGTGATATAGAATTGAATCTATTGGTTTTCATGGCCTTGTGTTTTCTTGTGAATTGTTTGTATGAGTCTACATTAAATAGGACTATTTATTAGTTCTCATTAAAAGGTTGAGTAAATTTTTGTCATTGTGCACGTATTTAAATCGTTTCTACTAGTAGATTTTAATGGTGGTTATAAACTATGTAACCAGGTGGTGAGGTTCAATAGAATTACAAGTAATTCTAGTCATGTTTGATGGCAGGCCAAAATAATTTGATGAGTGCAAATAACTATATATATTACACAAATTATATCAAGTCCAAAACATATCCAGTTCAATTAAAAAAACTATGGTGGAGACATTGAGACCCTTGTACATAGTTGGGAACCAAAACCTAGTTAGAGTAGTGGATCTGGATCAAAAACCATTCAAATTCTCAAGGAAGTGTAGCTTGCTAAAACACTTGGACCTCCATATTTAGTCAAACATTTGGATTGGAGAAAATTCGAGTCTGCAATATAAGTGTTATTGTTGAAATTCATCCAGATGCCTAATACATCTAAAGCATCCCTATTGTGGGACTTGGAGGAGTGCAAAGATCAAGGTATGATTTCCCTTTTTTTTAAGTTTTATCATTAGCTCCTAAAGGAAATTCAGCCTCACTAGAATTAATCTTGTGGCATTTGCTGTTAGAATCCTAGATCGAAGACAAAGGAGGGGCATATGAGCCGTGAAACTATATATAACAGGTTGGAGAAAATATTTGGCTCCATAAGAAGATCTTGTGACCCAATATTGCACTCAAAATCAGATTTACGGAAGATGAAATTATACAGGGAAACACCGAAAGATAAGGATTGTTGATTTAATCATGTTATCATTAAGCCTTGGGGTTTGACCACAGGCACATGGGAACTTCTAAGTTTAAGGGAATAAATAGTAAAAATGACCCACTACACTACTTTTTCTATCTTAAAGTGGTTTTAGAGTAGGATAGCTTTGTATAATTGAGACTCGATAATAGAAATTTTGGAAAATACCCACCAAATAGTTGTTGATAGTATGCCACCCAAAAGAGGAGGTCGAGAAAGAAGTAGAATGGAAGAGGACTTGAGGATGGAGTTGAGATGCATCTAGGAAAGAATAGAAGCCATGGAGACAACCCAAAGTAAAGGGCTTGATGTGGGAAACATCAACAAGACTGAGGATACGAACTCAGAAGAAGAGACAGAAGGATCTCCAGGAAGAGAACAACTGGAGGAACATTTGATAATGTTAGTTACCAAAGTAGGGTCCAAGAAAAAAATGGAGGTGTCATTGTATGATGGAAACCTTAATGTCAAAGAGTTACTTTTCATTGGATCATCTCACTAGATAAGTATTTTGATTATGAATATATGGAGGATGACCAAAAGTTAAAATATGCAATGACTGTGCTAAGAGGACATGCAACATTATGGTGGGATGATTTGTTGGTAGATTGAATAAAGAAGGGAAAGGGAAAGATCAAGATTTGGGACCAAATGGTAGGAAAGTTTAAGAGAAAGTTTATTACCAAGTATTATCAATTTAACTTAATTAGACAACTACAAAACATAAGGAAAAAAATTATGACAGTGAAGGACTACACTGGAAAATTTTATAGGTTGAACATTAGAGTAGGCCACGTGGAGGAATATGTTGAGAAAATGGTTAGATACATAAATGGTATGAGGTATGATATCTAGGCTGAAATTGGTCTATTTGCCCCAAAGACAGTCGAGGATGCCAATTGGGAATCACTAAGAGCAGAAGAGAAGTTGGCTAAAAAAAGAATCCAAAGGAGTAGAGAAAGGAGTCCGTCCAGAGGAAAATTGACTTCCAGCAAAGGAAAATTCAAGGCTCTAAGAGAATACATGGGGAGCTCTAGCAGTAAATCTCCTAAAGGAGAAGAAACAAGGGGAGGAATATTTTTTCAAGAGGTAGAAGTAGAGGAAGAGAAATTAGGTGTTATATATGTGGGAAATAAGACATATGTATTGGGACTATCCTAATAATAAGTAAACAAATTAAAGAGAAGAACATATTGCAAAACCTTATAAAGACAAGAAAACAAATATAGAGGTAAAAGAAGATACTCTTAAGATGGGTGTGTTGGAAATGTGTTTTCATTGATGGCAATGGCAAAGATGATTGATGTAAAACAAAATGGCAAATATTGGTAAAGGAAATTGCATTGGTTGTCATTGTTGGCCAAGGTAAAGATTAAAATAGGTGGCATAGGAAAAAGAAAAAGGCAATGGAAAAGGTGGTAAAGCAAAAGGATGGAAATCATTGGTGGAAAAGGTATGTTGTAGAGTATTTGGAGTCATTTTTGGAGTAGCATACATTCGCAGGTTCAAGTCAAACCCACATAGATGAAAAGAGCTCAGAAAAATATTCTTGGTGGTATGTAAAACTCGGAAAATGGCCTCTTGAATCATGAGATAGAGACGGTCAAAGCTCTATGACCCCAAGTCAAAGGTTGCAGAGTTTAGAAATGTTTGGGTGAGAACTTGGTGTGTAGCCAAGTTTGTCACATTACCAAAATATAGTGCCAAAAGCAGTAGAGCTCTAAGTGAGATCTCCAAGCTTAAGTGGAGGCCACAAAAGCAATGGAGGATTTTTTATTAGCTATAGGTGGAGCCCACTTGACAGGCTAGCCTGGTTTTCACACCCCAGAGGGTTAACCCTAGAATATTTATGGTGCACCCAAGTCTCAGCAACAAAGCAAATGTGGAAACCAACACGTAGGTATTAGCTACTAGACATACGTGAAATCCACAACAACAATGGAGGAGCACAGTTATTGGCTGCAAACGAAACCTAGCATTACATCCTGGCCTGGTGGGAGTTCACCCAAAAATTATTTTGGTGTACCCAGGTCTATGCGGCCAAGTGGATGTAGTCAAGCCAACTTTGTAGGCAGTTATGCGCTACCCTCTAGGGACCGAGTGGGCGGAGCCTGCCTTATAGGAGTACCCTGGGGATGTGAAAGGGCACACATACGAGAAGTGTCAGGAGGAACGAAGCCAGTGCAGCCCAACATCCGGTGTATAACCCGGTGATATGTGTTATAGAGCCCAAGGCTATGTGCCAGGCTATTAACATTGGGACATGATGGAATGAGATTCGTCTGATGAGAATGAAGTGGGAGGTCCACTCCACTAGCTTAGCCCACATAGGATGAGCCCAAAAAGAAAATATTGGAGGAAAAATAAAAGGCAACGCATGAAAGAGTTGGCTCTGAAAAAAACAAAGGGAAAGGTTGGAAAGGCCAAAAACAATTTAATAAGGGAATTGGTGATAAACATAGGTCTCGTGGACCTTTTCTCTCTCCTCCAAGAGGACAGGTGGTGGAAGTGATTGGCCCAAGTGATGTCAAGAGGTCATGTCAGCAAGGACACATGGCAAGAAGATTCAAGGTTTTTGGGCGCCTGAATGGCCCGTATCTGGGTGACATGTGTCATCACTCAGAGGTTGACACGTAGCACGAGTGACATCAGCATGACATTATCCCAAATGGATCATCCCAGAAGATTCAATGTTGAGCATTTGACAGTGACACTAGGCAACAAGTGTCGAGACATGTTAACACATAGACATATAGGGAGAAAATCATTGAGGTGTCAGGAGGACCCCATAGGATATATGAGCTCACAAGGCCCAACTTGGAAGGATTTTTATATGAATTGTTGTGAAAGCATCAAGAAGAAGAGGTCAAGCAATGAAGGTAGAGTGATAGCCAATAGAGAGAGCATCAGGCAATCCCCATGGACATTTCAACCCAGCGGTTAGACCATGGCAGGTGAATTATGGTGTGCACTAAGGAAAAATGCTAGGAGACAGGGGCACTGAGACATGAAGGTGTGATAGTTGGTTGAATTAGAGAGTTGTTGGGAGGACCCCAAGGGCCAACTCATCCCACTAGACATAGCTCAGTGATTTTATATAGAGGTTTAAATGGAATGCATTGGGTTTGGGAGTTCTAAGCCTAGCCTTGGACCCATCCCTTGGTTCATTTCATGTATAAATGAACCTAGGGTGATCAGAAAAGAGTCACGAAGGATACTGGGAAATACAGCTAAGTGCTTGGACCCGCCCTGGTTTGTTTCACATAGAAATAAATGGTGTTGATAATAAAGAGAGACGAGAGATAGGAAGCTTCGGCCTTTTGGGCTAGTAAGTAGTCTCTTTGCATAGAAGCATGACTGTTGATGCAAAATCATTAAAAAAGGGAAAATGCCCACATAGGGATCCAAAAGGGCTACGCGCCTAATACCTTACGTCATGGTCATGAAGACTAGTCCTATGGCAAATAACGAAGAAGGTGATAACAACAAAGGGCCTAGAAGCCAATTCGAAAATTTAGCAATGTATTTTTTTTTAATTAGAAAGAGTCATGAAGGCCTTCTCAACCTTCAGCAAAGCATTGTGCATGGCAACTAGTTTGGCAAAAGTGGCATAGCATGAACAGTCGACAACTAGTAGTTTTGGTGGAGATTGGAGCCCAATAGAAGCGTAAATGAGTCAGTGGCCTTGGTAATTGATAATCCAATGATGTTTTTTTATAGTTAAATCCAAACATAACAAACAAAGGCAAATTTGGTAGAATAGTCAGTTGTAGCAGTAGATTTGGCAGTTAAGCCAAATTAAATTGCAACTAAATACAGCAGTTGCATTACTAAATCCTATAACAAAGATAGAATTAAAGAAAAGAATAGTTAAACTCATAATTTCTTGAAGTAATAAGTGAGGAGTAGAATCAAAATTGAAGAGAAGAATTAGAGGACAATTATGAATAGGAAAAAGGAAAAAAATATTAATTCATGCAGAATATTTGACAACAAGATAACGAAATTTCAAATTAAAACTATCATTCCATAATTCCTTTAAATGTACAGTTTGAACAAGAAGAACATGGTTGAATGCGTGGTAAGAAGCAACAGGTGGATGCAAGGGTTGTAGGAATTGTTAAGAGTAGTAGAGTGTTGCTAGGGTTTTGTATGAAGTAGAGTTGTTGGTGTTGTTGTTGCATGTTTTGCATCAATAATCATAAATTGTTGAAGGTGATGGTGCTTGTATCAGCAACTGGAGATTGTTGAAGGTGTTTGTACAGTGGATTTGGTGAGTAATAGAAGTGATCAAGATTTATTTGATTGTGACAAAAGTGGCCCATTGATCTAAGTTTGAAAATATATGAAAGATGGATTAACACGGTTGGCAAGTGGTAGCTTACAAATCAAAGGTAGGAGATCCTTCCAGTGGGTGCTAGTAAATATTTAAGGGAAAGAGTCCCTTTCAAGAGAGATTGATAAACGAGCAGGGACAAGTGCCCCTTCCAGTGAGTACTGGTAAACAAGTAGGGGAAAGAGTCCCTTCCAGTGAGTATTGGTAAATGAGCATGGGTAGCAATCCCTTTTTGTAATAGTTGATAAACAAGCAGGGATAGAAGTTCCTTTCAGTAGAAATTAATAAACCTACAAGTGATATCTTGTGAGGCAATGATGTAATCAAGTTGAAGCTTTAAATAAAAATAAGAATGGTGTACTTTTTATATGTGTTTCTTATGTGCATGTAATGTTATATTTTACATGATTGTGTTGTGTTGTTGATCCATGAATAAATTGCTAAAGTAATAGAAGAGTTAATTTGTGAAAATTGTATAATTTGGCCACACTACTGATTCACCCCCCCCAAGTAGTGTCCTAGTTTCCATTATTTTCTAATTGGGTGATTCACTAACACTAAAGAGGTTCTTGGTTAAAGATGAGAAGGAACCCCATGAACCAGCTCATAAGAGAATTTCGTTCAAGACAATGTGTAAGTCAAAAGGGAAATGCTACAAAATTTTCATTATTACTGGTATCATTGACAATCTGGTCATTAAAGAGATGTTGGAGAGTCTAAGATTGCAAAGGATGGCTCATCCTACTCAATATCGAGTGTCCTACTTCTAGAAAGGACATTATATTTTGGTAAGTGAAGATGAAGTTTCGTGTGAGATTATTGCCATGGATGTTTATCACGTCTTATTGGGGAGACCATGGCAATATGATACAAGAGTTGTTCATGATGGAAGGAGAAATACATACACCTTTGAAAAGGACAATTGTAGACATGT
Organism: Pinus taeda; assembly: GCA_000404065.3. Taxonomy (NCBI): domain Eukaryota; kingdom Viridiplantae; phylum Streptophyta; class Pinopsida; order Pinales; family Pinaceae; genus Pinus; species Pinus taeda. The sequence goes on from APFE030637381.1 coordinate 582,419, forward strand.
GTTGCTTCCTATATAAAATAAGAGAGTCAAAGGCGAAGTAGGCCCAAGCATGTTGATGATGAGTGCGAAAGAATTGCTACAAGAATTCAAGATGAAAGAAGAAGTAATTTTTTCTTTGATTGGTAAACCTAGAGTTGTTCTTACAAATACAAATTTTAGTGTTTTTCCTTCTAAAATTCAAGCATTACTAGATGAGTTTGATGATGTCATTATGGATGAGATACCAAATGTCTTACCACTTATAAGGAGCATCAGTCACCACGTAGATTTTATTCTAGATGAAAGTTTTCCAAATAAATCAACCGACAAGATGCCCCACAAGGAGAATGAACAAAACAAAAAACAAGTCGAAGAGCTACTAGACAAGGGGCTAATCCAAGAAATATTAAGTACTTGCATTGTACCAACAATATTGAGTCCAAAGAAAGATGGAGATTAGATAATGTTTATGGAATCTAGAGAAATAAATAAGATAACAATCAGGTAGAAGTTTCCTTTGCCCCATATGGATGATAAAATGGATTGTTTGAGTGGTGCACATTTATTTTCCAAGATAGAATTAAAAAGTGGATATTTGTTGGCATTGAGGATGAAGTTGTTGGTTCCAGTGGTTGATGGTTAGCATTGTTGTCAACTTGGGCATGTGTTGTCAGGTGATTGCGTTGTTGGTAGATTGAGCAACAAATGGACTCCTTAATATTTGGGCTCACAGGTACTATGGAAGTTGCTTCTGTTGCCGTGGCTTGGCTTGGCTCAAGTTAGTTGTTATGCAAAATGTTATGTTGTATGGTTTCTTATGTGCAGATGATTTCTATCAAATATGTGTTGATGGTTGTACAAGTGTTGAAGAAGCATGTCAAGTTATGGAAGAAAGTTGGTAGAGATTTTGTGCTAATATTTTTATTTATCCCTATACTTTGCCACAACCACATGGAGCTAGTCTTATATGTGAAGTTGTAGGCTCTTAATTGCACAAATGTAGTTTCATGTGTGTGGTTGTAGCCGAGTTTTTCATGTGTTGAGGGTGTGGTTATGGGATTAGTCATGACTACTAGTATTGGCATTACCCTAGTTTTCTGAACTTGGTATTGATTCGAGGTTGATTGATATATGTTTATGTGTGTGGAGCAGGGTGGCATCTAGTTTAGAGATTACCATGGTACAAGTGTCCTAGGTGTTGGCATTACCATGGTATCTTCCTATGGTACAGGCTTGGAGATTACCATGGTATAGGGGTCTTTGGTATTGGCATAACTATGGTATTTACCTGTGTTATTGACTTGGAGAATACCATGGTACAGGTGTTTGTGGTATTGGCTTAACCATGGTATATACTCATGGTATTAACATGGAAAATACCATTGTAAATATGTTTTTGGTATTTACTCGTAGTATTGATTTGGAGATTACCATGGTACAAGTGTTCGTGGTATTAGTATAACCATGGTATTTGCCTAATGTATTGGTTTGGAAATTGTCGAGGTTAATTTGACATGTACTTATGTGAGAGTGTGTTGTTGGTTGATTGATGGTGTGTGAGTCTAAGAGTGTGCTACAATGTTATGTATGATATATTGTACATCTATAGCTGAGTTCAGTAGGTGCTCATCAGATTACTTTTCAGATCATATCAGAGATAGGTTGTTGGCTTGCTCATGTTGAGCAGATTTGAGAGCCTAGTTTGAAAATGCATGAAACAGGGTTTTCATGGAGGTGTTGAGGGCATTGAGGCTCATAGTCGACACTGGGTAGAGAAGATGGGGGCCTTCTAGTTGGAAAATCAAAACAAGAAACAAATTTCTCTAGAGTCCAGTGGTGTTGGACGAAGCTTGTTGGTCGTAGTGGCTTCCAATGAATGGTTGTTCATCGAGTCATGTTGCTAAACCATTGTGTTAGTAGTCAAGTCTTATAGCTACTAGGTGGTAGCTCCTCTATATAAAAATTTAATCAGCTAAATAAAAGATTTGAGAAACAATAGTAGTAGGTGGTTTTTTCCCTGGAGAGGGTTTTCCACCAGAAAACTTGTGTATTCTCTTGTGTGAATGATTGATATTGTTCATAGTGATTTCATACATTAATTTTATTTTTATTTATTATGTTAGCTGATGGGTTACTAATTCTTGATTGTTTTGATTAAAAACATAATAAACCCTCACACCAATGATTCACCGCCCCACCTCTCAGTAGTGAGCTCAATTCCAACATTTGGTATCAGAGTGATGTTCTCTTAGTGGAGCTTTATCACTTGAGGGTAGATCATGGAACCATGGTGAAGAATAACAGTAAACAATCTTAGAAAAAGAAGAGCTGCAATCAAACCAAGAATGTTGTAAAACCCAGAGATTCTCTTCTACTGGTAAAAGGTTTGGAAAATAGTATTTTCAGTCATGGACATTTTCCTTTCTATTCTAGTGATTATAATTGTGGGGTCATTGAATAATTTAATAATTAGAGTTTTGCAGTCGATTCCTCAAGAGGTGAGGAAGGTGTATTTCCAGTGTAGCAATCTGAAGATGAAGAGATTAAGCGACTAGTCACCCTAGAAGTAGAAAATAAATCTCAAGCAAGATTAATTGAGAAGCTCACTTTAAATAATATAGATCTAAAAAATGATCCAGACTCTTGAGGAGAGAGAGCATGCTTTCAGAAACAAAATTTCTGATTTGAAGACCAAGTTCAAGAAGGTGAGGAACACGGAATATGAGGCTAAAAAACTGCATAAAGATCATATTGGCAATTGCAAGAAACTTGAAACACAATTAGAAGATTGAATCTAAAAAGAGAAAACACTTCTAGCAGTAACGAAGGAAAAAATCATCAACATCAAAAGATGAAACATGTGCCAAAGAAAAATATGAGAAATTTAAGGTGTTTTAGCTCTGAGAGATTTGGACATACTTCTGCAAACTGAAAAAGCACAAAGACAAACTATTCCCAACAAAAGAAGTAGTTGAATGGGGAGAATTTTCAAGTATTCCCATCATTTTTTGGTACAAAAATTTATTTTATGGTTACTAGTATTTGTGTAGTGATTTTGTATATAAAGGTATTCATTGTAAAAAGAAGTCATGACCGCCATTTCTTAGGCACATCACATGTTTTATCTTAAATAATATTGGCCATATGGCCAAAGACTATAAACTTCTTATTGCCATGATGGAGTCTAGATGGAAGAAAAGAACTCCTGGTGTGAATTCTTCCACCATGCATTAAAGCAACCTGCAGGTTAGCTCCAAAATAATATGGAAAACAAAACAACTGCCAAATGAAAAAGATCAATCCGCTAAAGCCTGGAAAAGAAAGGAGCATAAATAAATTTGAGGTAAACTTAGCCTCAAGGGGAACTTGAAGCAAAAAAATCACAATTTCAGGTGGAGCTCCTCGAATAAAAGAAAAATCCTCACCAGTAGTTGTGAAAAGAAAAGATATGGTCAACGTTTTTGAATTTGGCCTCTCATGGGTCGAATTATGGTGAAGTATGTTATGTTAATCAATCCTCATTTACCCTTGCTTTGGCAGCAATTCAGTAGTTTGAATATGGGTGCAATGTAATCCCCGCCTTGTAAAAGATATCAGAGGGATAGGAACCGTAATATGTTGGCTAGTGATGCTACAAGTGTCATGGAAAAAATATGGAAAGAGTTACCCGAGGATCTTATTAAGAGAATCACTGAATGTTTACCAATTGCCGCATTCTTTCAATTTAGCTCAGTTTACCGAAGGCGTAACTTCTTACTCAACTCTCGCAGCTTCTCTCAACAGTCTGTTGAAGTTCCACCTCATTGCCCTTGGTTCTACACCATAACAGATAAAAATGTCAATAATAGCGCAGTTTATGATCCTTCGTTGAAGAAATGGAATTTCCCTCGAAATCTGTAAGAGTTTGGTCACGGGTAGTTGTGGGGATGATGCTCAACCCTTCTATTCCATGATGCAAAGTTGATATGTTTCAATGTTTTCAATAAAATTGTTAGTTTCCAGTCGTTTTACAAGATCCTATCAAGTGCGATAGTGTATCATACAATGATATATATGCATATTTCTAGTATTGACAGATTTCGTAGTGATAGATTTATGAGTGGACTTGAACTCTATAGTATAAAAAAGAATACATTAAAAAAGTGGAAATGAAAGGAAGCTTTCTCTCTTTCTATCTATAAGTCCCATGTTGGAAGCTAGGTTGCACTGAGTTGAATGGTTGTTCATGTCAATTCGAAAGTAGTATATTCAGTATGGAAGTTTGGTGATACCTTCTTAGGTCCAGAATGAGTAGATGGGATGGTTTCCATCAGTGCATTATTCATGTATTTCATAGCTTAATGACTTATTCATATCTTCAAATGGATCGATTAGGATCATGAATTGATGGGACAGTTCCTACAAGAAATTTGAATAAAACAAGCCACATTTTTGTTGATAGATAAAAAGCGTTTCTACAAGGAAGAAGAGAAAAATGATCCTGGATTTGTAATGAAGCTAATGATGTTTATGGCACATCTCTCAAAGCATATAAGGTGAATTATGTTGTTAGGAAGCCAAAAAGTTTTGTAGTGGGTTTCATTTTTTGGTTGTGTGGTTGCAAAATGAATCCATGAAATTCATGTTGAAGTTCTATGCATTTGCAACATGCAAATATCATGTTGCGTTGAATGTATAAGTAGTGAAACTAAGTGTCTGTGGACATTAGTTTCAGAGTTTCAGAGTTAGTTACAAATTTTGTTGGACCATTGGTTATCATCCATATAAATTCATGGCACCACGTTTAACAATTTTGTTTAATAGGATTATTGGAAGAATTGAAATATGTCCTGTTGGATCATTGGTTATCATCCATATAAATTCATGACACCACATTTAACAATTTTGTTTAATAGGATTCTTGGAAGAATTGAATTATTTCTTGGGTTTCTTTGATCACTAAAGTCACAATTCATCTCTTGGTTATGCATTTTTCATCTTGTTCTCTTTATAATAAGCCACGTGTATCTACCCAAGAGCCAAAATATGCAATTGGGAAGATAGGATATTTTCTGCAATCAACACAATGGTGATGGCTGTACACGTTACTTTTTGGCATGGTTGTATCTTGTTAGTTTGACAAAAAATTTTGTAATTTTGGATAAAATGTAACTAGTTAGTTCTATACCGAAATAGAAGTTATGTAACGAAGGAGGCTGGTATAAAACTAGTGAATGCCCGAGAAATGTAATCATGGAGAATCATTATTGAATTAATAGAGATTCCAATTCCTTGCCCCGTGGATGTTTCCTTGACACCCTGTCAAGGTTTTACCACGCAAATCCTGTGTGTCTATTTGCGTGTGTTTGAATTCAGTTTCTTTCCTTGGTCAATGTATAACTGAATGTGTTTAGTTTCTTTTCTTCATTATTTCCATATTCAAACAACAAATGGTATCAGAGCCTAAATCAATTAAAAATGCCCAAATGTTTTCATGGAGCAGGGTTGAGATCCGAGGAGTAAGCGGTTGGAGCAATTGAGCATTTCAACTTGGGTATCTTGCATATAGACCTGGAAGTACCCTTGCTTCTCGAGACATGGAGAGAGCCATAAGTTTTTTGGCGTGATCGGCGACGTGGAGGGAGATGAAACCATTGGTTTGGAAGGCGGTGCGAGTTGAGAACCCCTGCTACTTTGGCAGCGTTCAATTGCGGTGAGGTGGAGACCCACATTTGCAGCGTTTGATTGTTGCGCTGGTGGAATCCTTTCCATCTGTTCTGTGTGTTGCAATCAGTAAACATGGATCCTTTGCTGCGTGAAGGCTGGCATAGTCTATCATGTTGCTGTGTGGAGAGCAGAAAATCTACCTATGGAGTTTTTTGCTGGTGTGAGGAGTGTTGAGGGTGGCTACATGTCTGCAAAAACAAGGTGCATGAAGGGTTGTCCTGAACCTACATGAAGAGCTGCGTGGACCCTGCGTGAGAGGATGCTGCTAGACCAGCGTGAGGCCATTGCTGAGACGCCAAACCCTCTGCTATTGATGTTGTCAGACCTGCAGCGTGAAGAGGAAGACCCTTTGTTCTATGTGTTGTTGATCTGCGTGAAGAGGAAGACACTCTGTTCTGTGTGTTGTTGATGCCAGCACTGCTGTCCAGTGAAGAGGAAGACTTCTGCATGTTGCTGATCTACATGAAGAGGAAGACCCTCTGTTCTGCGTACTGCTGATGCCAGAGATGCTGTCCAGCGAAGAGAAAGACCCTTTGTTCTGCGTGTTGCTGATCTGGTCTGCGTGCAAGGAAAATTAGCAGCCAGACCTGCGTGGAAGAGGCTAGAGATGTTGTCCAGCGAAGAGGAAGACCCTCTGCCCTGCGTGCTGCTAGAACCAGTTCAGCAAAGGTGGATCTGGGTATTTTTTTTAAAGAAATTTTGTCTCAGAATTTTTTTCAGAAAGTTGCGAAAATAAAGATTTAAATTCTGAAAATAAAGGGGTGGATGTGTTTCGAAGAAAAGAAAACAGAGGTTTTTTTAGACAAAAATCAGTCCAATGGTTGTTTTGGGGAATTATTTTTAATTTTTTTTGAAAAAAGAAAATAGATAAACCCTAGTACAAAGGCTGAGATTATTTTTTGAAAAGGAAAAACCCTAAACTGAAGATTGAAACCCTAGAAAATGGCCAAGATATCGAATGCAAAATTCGAGGTGGAGAAATTCACTAGAAAGAGCAATTTTTCTCTTTGGAAACTGAAGGTTAGGGATCTGCTAGTGCAACAAGGGTTGCACAAGGCATTGGATGGGGCAACTAAGAAACCTGCAACCGTGACTACCTAGACTGGGAGGACTTGGATTCCTGAGCTCTCAGTACCATCCAATTATGCCTAGTGGATGAATTTCTCTTCAATATTGTTGAAGAGACTACAGCCTCAGGATTATGGGGAAAACTAGAAAAAATCTATAAGAAAAATTCATTAACCAACAGAATTTATCTGAAAAGACAGTTATACAATCTTTGAATGAAAGAAGGTTCAAATGTTGCAGAACATTTGAATGTTTTTAATACACTTATATGTCAATTAACAGATATGGAAGTTAAAATACGGGAAGAAGATAAAGCCATAACCTTACTGTGTTCTCTGCTCGAATCATGGGATCACTTCGTAACTTCAATCAACTTGAGCACTGCTGATTCTTTGAAGTTTGAATCAATCGTGGGAGCTCTCCTGTCTGAAGAAGTACGAAGGAAATCTAGTACTGAAATAGCTGCATCAGAAGCCATGGTAGCTAGAGGATGCTCAAAGGAAAGAGGAGAAAAACCAAGGGGGTCTTCCATATCGAAATCGAAGGGAAAGAAGTGTAAGGAAAAATGTTGGCATGCAATAAAATTGGACACTTGAAGAAAGACTATTGGAAACGAAAGGAATCTGATAACCCGAAGAAGGAAGCGAATCAGGTCAATTCAGGTATGATAGACGAAGTTTTATCTACTGAAGAATTATGTATGATAGATGAAACTTCACCTGAATGTAATGTCTCTCAGGGTTTAGATAGTTGGCTTTTAGACTCTGGTGCTTCTCATCACATGTGCCCACATAGAAATTGGTTTACTTCGTATGAAAATGTAAACAGTAGTTCTGTGTTCATGGGTAATAATGTGTCATGTCAAACTGTTGGGATGGGAAATATCAGAATTAAGATGTATGATAACACAATTAGAACATTAAATAGTGTTAGACATGTTCCTGATTTGAAGAAAAATTTGATTTCTTTGGGAGTGTTGGATTCAGATGGTTATAAGTTTACAGGTCAGGATGGCATCTTGAAAGTCTTTAAGGGAGCCCTAGTGGTTATGAAAGCAGAAAAGGTTGGAAATCTTTGCAGGTTAAAAGGAAGTACTCATATTAGTGAAGCAGCAGTTGCGTCAAAAAAGGAAGAAGCAGGTACTCGTCTATGGCATCAATGATTGGGTCATATGAGCGAGAAAGGTCTTCAGATACTAATGAAACGTAAATCTCTTCCCAATCTGAAATCCTTGAAGTTAGATTTCTGTAAACATCGTGTGTATGGAAAACAGTGTAAACAAAGATTTAAAGTTGGAAATCATAATAGTAAAGATGTTTTAGACTATATTCATTATGATCTGTGGGGACCATCCCCTGTTGTGTCATATGGAGGTGCTCTATATTTTTTAACATTTATTGATGATTTCTCCTGTAAATTTTGGGTCTTTATGCTAAAAATGAAAGCTAATGTATTCAATGTCTTTAAACAATTTAAAGCAATGGTAGAGAAAAGAACAGGCAAATCTATTAAATGTTAAGAACTGACAATGGTGGTGAGTTCACTTCAGTTGAATTTTAACAATACTATAAGGATGAGGGATTTATTAGACACAAAACTGTTGTTTATACTCCTCAGCAAAATGGTGTTGCTGAGCGTATGAATCAGACTCTTATGGAAAGAGCCAGAAGTATGATTAGTAATGCTAACTTGCAAAAGGAGTTGTGGGCAGAAGCAGTATCTATTGCTTGTTATTTAATTAACAGATCACCTTTAGTAGCAATTGATTGTAAAATTCCTGAAGAAGCTTGGACAGGTCAGTCTTGTGATTATTCACATTTGAGGATATTTGGCTGTGACACTTATTCTCTTATTTCAAAAAATCAGCATTCAAAATTAGATCCAAAGTCGAAATGTTATCTCTTTGTTGGGTATGACTATGTAGTGAAAGGATATCGGTTATGGGATACTACATTGCAGAAGATAGTCATTAGTAGAGATGTAACATTTGATGAATCCTCTTTTTTAAAATCAAATGTTGGAAGAATTGAACAGGAATAGGTATCGCCAAATCAACGAGTTCAGTTGGAGGCTAGACCTTTCGGTGACAGTCGAAAGGAAGGAGAGACTTCTGGAGAAAAAGGTGTTGAAGACACAAAGGAAGCCATTGAAGCTTCTGAACTAGTTCAAGTTTCTAAACCAGTTCAGCGACCAGTCACTCTAAGAAGGTCTACAAGGGAAAGGAAAACTCCCAATAGGTATGAAGATTCTGCTTCATCTTTTGCTTTGATTACTGAAGATGGGGAACCTTCTTGTTATCAAGAAGCAGTAGATGATACAGATAGCGAAAAATGGAAAACGGCTATGGAAGAAGAAATGGATTCCTTAGCCAAGAACAATACCTGGGATCTTGTAGAGCTTCCTGAAGGGAGAAGTGTTGTTGGATGCAAGTGGGTCTTCAAACCGAATGGAAAGTTGATGGAAGTATCAAAAGGTATAAAGCGAGACTGGTAGCAAAAGGGTATTCTCGAGTTGAAGGTATAGACTTTCATGAGATTTTTTCTCCAATTGTAATACTTGTTTCTATTTGCACTGTGTTGGCACTAACTGCGTTACTTAATCTTGAGTTAGAATAGTTAGATGTTAAAACAACTTTTCTACATGGTGATTTGAATGAAGAGATATATATGGAACAACCAGAAGGTTTTGTACAAGGTCACAGCAAAATATTAGTATGCAAGCTCAAGAAATAATTGTATGGTCTGAAGCAGTCTCCCAGACAATGGTACAAGAAGTTTGATTCCTTCATGGTGAACCAGAAATTTATAAGAAGTGAGTATGATAATTGTGTATACTTCAAAAGTTTCAATGGAATATTCATTATCTTAGCTTTGTATGTTGACGATATGCTTATTGCAAGCAAAAGCAATGGAAGAAATCAACAGGTTAAAGGCTCAACTCTCTAGGATGTTTGATATGAAGGATCTTGGAGCAGAAAAACATATCTTGGGCATGGAGATACACAGAGACAGGAAAAATGGTAAGCTTTGGTTATCACAGCAACAGTATGTGGAGAAAGTACTTGAAAAGTTCTCTATGAACAATGTGAAACCTATTAATGTTCCGCTAGCTTCCCATTTTAAGCTTTCTTCGGTTTTGAGTCCTAGAGCTGATGAAGAAAAGCAGTATATGTCTCATGTACCATATGCAAATGTGTAGGCAACTTAATGTATGCAATGGTATCTACAAGACCTGACATTTCACATGCAGTTGGAGTTGTTAGTAGGTTCATGGCAAATCCAGGTAAAGAACATCGGCAAGCAATGAAATGGGTGCTTCAATATCTAAGAGGCACAAGTGACCATTGTATCGTCTTTAATGGTAGTGAAGGATTAGTCTGCGAATATGTAGACACTGACTATGCAAGTGATTTGGACAAAAGAAGATCTACTACAGGTTATGTCATTACTCTTGTAGGTGGAGCAATTAGTTGGATGTCAAAGCTTCAAGAAACAATTGTGTTGTCCACTACCAAAGTTGAATATATAGCTGCTTCAGATGCCAGTAAAGAAGCAATCTGGTTAAAGGGTCTACTTGATGAGATTGGAAGGATGCAGGAGAAAGTGAATGTACTTTGTGATAGTCAAAGTGCTATTCACTTGGCTACAAACCCTGCATATCACAGCAGAACCAAGCACATTGATCTAAGGTATCATTTTCTGAGACATGTGATCGATGGCAGAAAAGTAGCTCTTCAAAAGGTCCATATGCGAGAGAATTGTGCAGACATATTCACAAAGCTAGTTACAGTAGAGAAGCTACGATGGTCTTTAGCTTCTCTTGGCTTGCAGAAAAGATAATGAATGTGCATGGGCAAGGGATTAGGAAAATTGTTGTCAAGGTGGATTTTGTTCTTTTGACAACGAATTATGTAATTTTGGGTAAAATGTAACTAGTTAGTTCTATACCGAAATAGCAGTTATGTAACGAAGGAGGCTAGTATAAAACTAGTGAATGCCCAAGATATGTAATCATGGAGAATCATTATTGAATTAATAGAGATTCCAATCCCTTGCCCCGTGGATGTTTCCTTAACATCCTATCAAGGTTTTACCATGTAAATCCTGTGTGTCTATTTGCGTGTGTTTGAATTCAGTTTTTTTTCTTGGTCAATGTATAACTGAATGTGTTTAGTTTATTTTCTTCATTATTTCCATATTCAAACAATATCTCTGCCAAAGCTTGTGTGGTTGGATTCAAACCCCAGACATCAGGCTGCAAAGTAAATGAAACTCTAAGAGCTGGTGACAAAGGAAACATGGATCGTGTGGTCAAAGGCTCCCACAAGGAACTTTCTAAAGTTTTTCTTGATGAATTGAAGGCGGTATGCAGGCATAGAGTCATTATAAAGAGAGATATTTTCATGGAAAGACACAACGTAGCTTCCATAGTTTTATAAATCAGCTAATGTGGCTTCTTTCAATCTACATCAAAATCTATCTATTAGTTTAGTGTGTAGACCAAATTAGAATGAATAAAAATGAATATCACTCTTGTTCTTTCATTTACGATGTGCTCCTAGGATACAACTCCAAGTTATGAGAGGTTAAGCAGATGTGGTTTCTCTTTAGTAACATTTGTAATGGAGTGAGTACGGCAGTGCGATTGATGTGAGATAAAATGAAAACCTACACATGGAGTTATCTAAGAATGCAGTGAGCATTATTGAGCTTCTCTTGTGTATGAGACCCCCTTTGTTTGTGGGACAAGGGACCCACCTCTATGCAGTGATTTGACAGCTAAGTCCACGAAGGCATACATACTCTACCCCCCTCTGGTTTTGAACCTGTGACCTCTTAGGAGGAAACACATGCTCTTAACCACTAAGCCCACACAAGTTGTATTAGTAGTTATATACAAGTCAAAGAGTGTTAGTAGTTAGACTATTTGAAGTGTCAAATTTTAGGGGTCTACTCATCATAAGAAATTGATCTCATGCTTGAAATATTTGAATTGATGACTTAACTAAATGATTTCATAAATTAGTTTTTCAGGAAGAATGCATTGAAATAATGCCCTCATCACTTCATCCTAACTTAGGCTTACACAAATAATGTATCGATCCGACATTTTTTGTTGTGGTACAGGAACGTAATGCAATTCATAATGCGTGTATGAGAGTGTTTATACTGATGATGCACGCTACCACGAGAATTTATTTTTTATGATAAAATGAGTATGATTTGTTGTTTCTACACAAAGTGAAGTTTTTTTTTGTTTCATCTACACATACAGCTACCTGCTAGTTGTTGAAAATGCAACAAGAAAATCTTAATTTAATTTTGTCCTTGAACTAAAGTGGGAGTAAAATTGTAATTCCACATCTCATGACAAATTGTATTACTTAAATAAATAAATTTGATTTAGTTGGCTCAATTAATTCAACTTGAGGGTCTAACTTGAGTCTTGTAGAGTGTCCCCTACATTATAGTAGCCATGGTTGAGTTAACTTTTGATTTTTGCTTAATTAATTCAATTTAACATAGTTAAAGTCAATTAAACTAGTTCCAATTGTTGGAGGAACTAGTGGGAGGTCTAGTAGTGTAGTGTTGCTTGAAGTGGAGTGTGGTGCTTCTTGCAATGATCAACCAGTAAACTAATGATTCACTCATAAATAACTCATGCATGTCATATTTGAGAAAGACCTAGTTGAGATTGGAGTTCAGGGACAACGTACTATCAATTGTATGATCATCTGAATTGTACAAGTGGTGCATGCAGTCATAGGAATGCCTATGAGGATTGTGTAATTCATATTGAGGAATTTTCCTAATTAATAGGGGACTAATTCCTTGAGAAAGAGAAAAAGGAAATAGGGACTTGGGAAAGCATAAAATTGGTTAAGTATTGGCCTGGAATTATCTAGGAAGTTGTGAGATAGATAGAGATAGTGCATATGTTGCTCGGGCTTGAGAAAAGCATTGTAATCTCTTCATATTTTTTGACTAATGCAATATATAGATAGCAGGGGTTTTAGTTGTGGATTTCCCTAGGAAATAATTGTGCAATGTGTTGATTGAATTCTTTATCTTGTATGTTTCGTGATTTCACGATCATTTAATTATTTCCATTGATGAGTAGAGTAGATTCAAGTCTATTGTTTTAGTAAATTATAATTAGCAGTTTGAATCTACAAGAAATTTCTACATGGTATCAAAGAAGAAATCACTCTATAATAGGAGAATACAAGTCTGTGTTATGAAACCAGCTCACAAAAAGATAGAAAAGATAGGTCAATGCCTTAGAATTCAGCCTCTTCGAGGGAGGAACCTCCTTTACATTACACAAATGAATGATGCTAGGATGATTAAAATGACAAAACCTCCGTTCTATATACAAGAGTCCAAGGAGTCACAATATAACCTAGGCGACCTAACAATAATAATATAAAGGCACAAAAATAACAATAGAGGGATTCTATGGGGCATAGTAATAATAATATGGGGACAATAGGGGCACAACAAGATTAATAAGGGATACAACTACAATAGTAATGGGGTAATCACTAGTATTATAGGGACCTAACATGCCCCTCTCCTTCAAAAAAGTGTTGTCCTCAATGCTTGAGTAGTTCTGGATGCTTCTGTATAAAATTCTCATCGTCCCATGTGGAATCTTTAGCGGATAACTTCTTCCACTTGATAAGATACTCTGAAATTGATCGATTTTGTAGCTGTCGAGTTCTTGTTTTTGTGACTGCTTCTGGTTCCAATATAATTTTTCCTTCCCCGTCAAGTTATGTAAATATTGTTTGAACTAGGAGCTTGTCGCCTATAACCTTCTTTAAACATGAAACATTGAAAACTGGGTGCAATCGAGAAGCTGCAAGAAACTCTAATTTGTATGCCATAATACCAATCTTTTGCAACACCTTGTACGGACCATAATACTTTGGTGATAATTTATTATCCTTCTTAGCTTGCTTGAGGGAAATTTTCTTATATGGTTGTAACCATAGGAATACCCAATCACCTACATCAAAACTTCTTTTGCCGCGATGTTGATATGCCTGTTGTTTCATTCTATTCTATGCCAACACGAGGTTATCCTTTAAGAGTTGGAGGACTTGTTGTTGATGTTCAATGTTATGTTCCACTGCTTGAACCTTAGAATTTTCTCTTAAATATGATGTGATGGATGGTGGCTGATACCCATAAAGTGCCATAAATGGGGTCATTTTTGTTGTTGTATGGAAGGAAGTGTTATACACCATTCAGCCAGAGGCAACCATTTGACCCATTGTGTTTGTTTATCAGATACAAAGCAACGAAGATATCCTTCCCAACATTTGTTTACTATCTCAGTTTGCCCATCAGATTGAGGATGATAAGATGAGCTATGAGCTAATTGAGTACCGAGACAAGAAAATAATTTTGTCCAAAAATTTCTAGTGGAAATGGGATCTCTGTCACTTACAATAATCTTTGGGTTTCCATGTAGCTTTTGAATTGTTTCCATAAATGTAGTAGAAACTGTATTGGATTTAAATGGATGTGATAATGCACAAAAGTGTGCATACTTGGTAAGTCTATCAACTACCACCGTGATAATACTTTTTCCCTTAGAATTGGGTAAACCTATGATAAAATCCATTGAAACCTCCTCCCAACATTGGCTTGGAATGAATAAAGGTTGTAACAGACCCAGGGTCTTAATTGTTTCAACTTTATTTTGTTGGCAACCCAAACATTCCGCCACAAATTTTTGAATATCCGATTTAAGGCCATCCCAAAAAAATTCCTTCTTAACCCTATGGTAAGTTTTTAAAAATCCTGAGTGTCATCAGGGAGAAGTGTGCAATTCCATAATCGAATCTTTTGTTTGAGTTGGGAATTCTTATAGAGGTATAAGCAATCTCTATACCATAACGAATCATTTTGCCAGCTAAATGTATCAGATGTACTGGAATCTTGTTGTAACTTTCGAATAAGTTCCCACACTTCTTCATCATTCTTCCATTCCTCCCTTGCTGCATTTATCCAATCTGAGATTGGATAATAGAAATGGCACACAACAATGCTTCCACATCCTCATCCTTTCTTGAGAGTGCATCTGCCACCACATTTTGCTCCCTTTTTTGTAGATGATTTCAAAGTCATAACCCAACATCTTTGTGACCCACTTTTGTTGCTCTTCAGAGGATAATCTTTGTTCTAAAAAGTATTTAAGGCTATCATGATCCGTTTTAACCTTGAAGTGTCTTCCCATTAGGTAGGGTCACCATTTCTTAAGTGCATGGAGTATTGCCAACATTTCCTTCTCATAAATAGCTTTGTGTAAAAACTTTCCCTTGATTGGACGACTTTCAAAAGCAAAGGGTCTTTCATCTTGCATTAGAACAGCACCAATTCCATTTCCTGAAGCATCACATTCCGCAATAAAGGTTTTTGTGAAGTCCGGTGTAGCTAAGACCGGTGCTTGGCACTTGCCCTACTTCTAAAACGATAATTCACAGGCCTTTGTTACTTCTGGAGTCCATGAAAATGCATCTTTCTTCAATAATGTTGTTAGAGGTGCTGCTATTCTCCCATAATTCTTAACAACTTGCGATAATACCCTGTCAATCCGAGAAATCCTCGCAGATGCGTTATGGATGTGGGGATTCTCCATTCCTTAATGGATTTAATTTTGCTAGGGTCTACCTTAACTCCTTCATGAATACAATATGACCCAGATATTCCACCTCTTGTACTCCAAAGAAACATTTGGATCTTTTTGCATATAATTGTTTCTCCTCCAATAGTTGTAGCACCCTGTCAACATGTTCAACATGATTCTTCCATGACTTGCTGTAGATTAGTATATCATCAAAAAATACTAACACAAATTTTCTAAGGAATGGTTTGAAAATTGAATTCATCAAACCTTGAAATGTTGAAGGTGCATTGGTAAGGCCAAAAGGCATGACCAAAAATTTCATAATGACCCTCATGAGTTCTAAATGCCGTTTTTGGAATGTCTTCAATCTTCATTCTGATTTGATGATCTGAATGAAGATCCAACTTGGTGAAGTAAATTGATCCATGCAATTCATCCAGTAATTCATCAATGAC
>APFE030637381.1:611398-636143 GCA_000404065.3 Pinus taeda
ACATTCACAGTGTTGGGTGATCTAGCTTTGCTTGAGGTGAATAAGGGCTTCCTAGCTGGAGGATGATGCTGGGTCAGAGCACATGGTTGTAATCCTCTTGCTACTTTTCATCTGAATAAAACTATTCTTGTTTCCTTCCATATTCTTGTGTACTTGTTTATATATGCATGTATATGGTTAATACACATCTGATCCTGTATTATTTATGAATTTAGATCCTTGTTTCTTGCATAGTAGTATGTTGCTGTGATTCCACAGGTTCTTTTGAAGCTGGGCAGACAAAGAAGAAGCGGCGAAGCTCTATCAAGAAGGAGAGGAAATCAAGCGCAAGACTCAGGTTGGTCCTCTTGTTCCTCCTCTCCTCTATTTTCATAAAAGGAAACAACAGTAGACTTTAATTGTTTGTTTCTAAGATAGCCACCCATCTTAGTGGGAATAGCGGCATCCGAGTGGACACTATTCCCGGATAACAACAAGCTTCTCTTCTCATTTACTCCTTTGACAACTGAAATCACACCCAACATAATGATCTTCTCTGTGAATCCTGTAGCTATCATAGGAATCCTTCTGAACCATGCATTCTTGCCAGTCTGGTTGACATCAATGCCAACATTCATGCATAATACTAGCACAACCACCATTAATTGTCCAACAGAGAGTGTATGGGAGAGAACGAATGAAAGGAGAGAGACAAAACTGAATTGAAAAAAGTTGTGAACTATTTCTTTGATGCCTTTTTATCATTAATATCCCCTTTTTCTTCATTTTTCTTCTAATTTCCCTTGCATGCATATTTGTGTCGCTTCACCTTTATTTTCTCCTATTTTCCTTTATTTTCATAATTAAATACCAATTATTACCTCTTTTCCTTTTCCAATGCCTTTGCCAATTTCCATAGCCTTTATTAAACCACATGTGATGCCCACTATCATGTTTTGCCCAACATTCATCTTGGAATACGTGTCCCATGAAATTGGTCTTATTTTACTTTTATTATCATTTATTACATGAAAATTTAACCCGAGTTTGTTAGAAACCCCTCCCCCTTGGGGGAACACCGTCCTCAATGTTCAATGATGCCTATTACTAGTAAAATGCTAAAAACAAAACATACTGCCTGTGGAGATTTAGAACATACAACTTATTGGATCTTTATAACACAACTCATTGGCGTATTTACACATATCTATATATATATATAATATATATTATATATATATATAATATATATTATATATATATAGACACACCAAAAACTCGTTTGCTTGAACCAAAAAATAATGAGGGATACAAATCCTGCATCAGATCATCCATCTTCCATGTAGCTTCATCGGGTCCAAAGTTCTTCCACTACAATTTAACTTGCTCTATTGATTGGTTCTAGAGGATGAGTTGTTTCTGTTGCAATATGTACTAAGGTTCTAGTTTTAATTCTTCCTCTAGTTCCACCTGCAATACAGACCAATCAATCACATGATCAACATCTTGCACATATCTCTTAGGCAATGAAACATGGCAAACATCACAAATTTTCATTGTTGGTGGTAGTGAAAGCCTATAGGCCACTGGTCCTATCCTCTCAAGGATATCAAAAGGCCCACAATACCGAGGTGCCAACTTGGCACACGATCTGATCGTCAAGGAGCTCCTCATGGGACTGATGCACAAGTTCACATTCTCTCCAGCCTAAAACTCCTTGAATGATATATGTTGATCCACATAACTCTTATGCATGTCCTCTGTTGCCTTTAAATTCCTCTTAATAACCTGTATCCTATTCCATTTTAGCCAACATGTCCAGTCCAATCAATACCTTGTTCACTGGATCACTCCAGTTGATAGGAGTATTACAACTCCACCCGTAAAGAGCCTCAATCGGATTCATCCTTAAGGAATCCTGATAACAATTATAATATGCAAAATTTACTAGTGGAAGATACTCCTACTTCCTTTGTTGATGTATGACATACATCCTCAACATGTCCTTAAGAATCCTATTAACCCTCTTTATCTATCCATTTGTCTACGAAGGATAAGTTTTACTGAAAGCTAATTCTATCCCCAAGCCTGCAAACAACTCCTTCCAAAATCTTGAAGTGATCTTGGCAACTCTGTCTAATATGATCTTCTTGGGAACACAATGCAATATCACTATCTCCTTGATGAATATCTGAGTTACCTCACTAGCTGAATTAGTAGACTTCACTGCAATGAAGTGAGCTAACTTACTTAACTTTTTAAGCACAACCATAATGGAATCACGCTACTTCGATGTCCTCAGTAAACCTGTAATAAAGTCCATGGAAAGGACCTCCCATTTCCATTAGGGAATTAGAATAGGCTGTAATAGACCAGTCGGGTGCTTACACTTTTCTTTCACCTGCTGACCGTCCAAACATGTAGCAACAAACTCAACCAAATATTTCTTCAAATTTGGCGAATGATAGAACTTCTTAACAACTGTCAATGTCTTATGATATCTTGGGTGACCTGAATATGGCTTAACATGAAACTCTTTTAAGATGATCTTCTTCAACTCACTACTATTTAGCACATAAATCTTGTTCTTAAATTTTACCAAGCCATTTATGGTGAAGTGATACTCCTCATCTCTATCACCTTCACCCTCTCTCTACAACCCCTACTTCAGTTGTTGGTACCTCTCATCATACTGTCCTGCCTACAAGATTCGCTCCTGTAAATATGTCTCATAAGAGCTCATAGCTGAAATATGATTCACCTAATTCTCCTTTCCCTAAATGTACCTGATCTCAAAGTCAAACTCAATAAGAGTAGCCAACCATCTAGCTTTCCTAGAATGCAGATTATGTTGATCAAACAAGTACCTTAGTCCAATATCATCACTCATTAGAATAAAACTCCTGCCAAGAAGATAATGTCTCCACATCTTTAAGGCATGAATGATAGCTTCCAACTCGATATCATGAGTCAGATAGTTATGCTCGTGCTCATTCAACTTCCTTGACTCATATCATACCACCTTTCCTTCTTGTATCAATACTCCACCAAGTCCTTTCTTGCAAGCATCTGTACAAACCACAAACTCCTTATCAAGATGTGCAATTTTCAAAACTGGAATATTTGTAAGCAAATGCTTCTACTGCTCAAAGCTAGCTACACACTCCTCAGCCCATTAAAACTTCTTTCCTTTTCTCTACAAAGATGTAATAGGATAGGAAATCCTTGAAAAGTTCTTGATGAACCTCCTGTAATAATCTGCTAGTAACATGAATCATCTGACCTCATAGACATTCCTAGGAGCTGGCCACTCCATGATAGCTTTAATATTTTCTGGGTCCATTGCTATCCCTTCCTTGGAAACAACATGTCCAAAGTAATGAATATGAGACTGAATGAAACTGCAATTGTTAAGCTTGGTATACAACTGATGCTCTCTCAACAATCTGAACACTACTTCCAGGTTCTCTGCATGCTCCTCCTCATTCTTGGAGTATATCAATATATGATCAATGAATACTATCACAAACTTGTCCAAATAAGGGTGAAACACACTATTCATCAACCACATGAAAGTGGCTGGAGGATTAGTAAGACCAAAAGGAACCACCACAAACTCATAATGCCCATATCTCGTATGAAATGCAATCTTGTAAATGTATTTTTATTTGATGTGCACCCAACGATATCCTGATATCAAATCAATCTTTGAGAACACTACTTCTCCCTTCAGTTGAACAAAAAAATCATCAATCCAAGGAAAAGGATACATGTTCTTGATATTCACCTTGTTTAATTTCCTATAATCAATGCATAATATGAGAGTACCGTCCTTCTTATTTACAAAAAACACTGGTGCACCTAAGGGTGATACACATGGCCTAATGTATCTCTTATCAAGCATTTCATTAAGCTGCTACTTCAATTCCACCAACTCTGGAGTGCTCATTTTGTAAGGCACCTTAGATGCTAGTTCTTCTTCTAGTACCAATTCAATAGAGAAATCCACTTCCCTATGAGGATGAATCTCTAAAATATCTGCAGGAAACACATCTTGAAACCACTGTAAAACAAGATGCCTCTTCCAAACTTCATCATCCTCAACATCCTCCCTTTGTCACTGGAAATATGCACTACAAACAATGCACATCCCTTCCTGCAACTGCGCTTAGCTTACATAGCTATAACCATTCTCACTAATGTAAGCTTCTTCTTTCCCTACAAGATTCTCTTCTCTCCATCTTCATCCAGACATTCAATGGCCTTCTCATAACAATCTACATTAGTCCTATGTGTGAACAACCAGTACATGCCCAAAAGCATGTTATATGAACCCAAAGGAAGCACATTTATATGTGTCAATGTAGGCATACCATTCAACTCAAATGCACAAGCTCTCACCTAATGATGAACTCTTTTCTTTGTCCCTATAGCCAACTGCACCAACCAAGACTCTATATGCACTTCTTTATTCAAGCCTCACTTGTCCACCATGTCAGGACTAACATAACTATAATTAGATCCAGTATCAATAAAAATGGAAACAACTCAATCACAAATCTTACCTGCCATCTCAATAATGGATGCTTGATCATTTGTCTTCATGTTATCAAGTGCTTCATAGATCCAAGGAAAACTCTGACCAACATCCCCAACTATTTGTGCCTCTTGAGCATTGTAGATATGTGGTTTTTCAACCTATTCCAATGGAAAATCCTTCTTGCGATGGTATTTTCCAAAAATCCAACACTACAATTGTTCCCGCCACTACCTTTATTATGTTGCTCTCTAGGATGAGGTCCATGTAACTTTTCAGTTGCATTAAACTTATTGTAAGAAGCCACATTTTCTTTCTCACCTGCATCTTGAGGTATCCCTTGCTTCTGAGGCCATTTTCCTTTAGCCTTCTCATTCCCTTTCTAATCATGTTTATGCTCAAACTTTTGTTTTGACTACTCATAACAATGCTTCAATTTCTCGATGAATTCCTCCAATGACCGAAGCTCATCATACTCAATCTGATCCTTAAATGTTAATGGTAGTCCATCGATGAACCTTTGGAACTTTTTATTCTCATCCTTGAGATAAGGCACATACCTCAACAACTCCAAAAATTTGGTCGTGTACTCTTCATCTGTCATGGAATCCATCTTCAACTCATATAATTCCTTAGACTTTCCATCATAACACCTCTTAGACAAGTAATTCTTCCTTAAGAGTATTTCAAACTCATGCCAACTCAACTCTTTTACCTTGATGTGTCTAACAAACTTCAAATCTTCCCACCAGATATCTACTTTTCCCTTGAGATTGAAGATTGCTATCTTGGATTTCATATTCTCTAAATAATCATGAAATCCAAA
The DNA here is from genome assembly GCA_000404065.3 of Pinus taeda. Taxonomy (NCBI): domain Eukaryota; kingdom Viridiplantae; phylum Streptophyta; class Pinopsida; order Pinales; family Pinaceae; genus Pinus; species Pinus taeda. The sequence goes on from APFE030637381.1 coordinate 616,741, forward strand.
TAACTTCTTCATCTCAATTAGTCACGCTTCTTCATATTCCGATTTCTTCATCTCTCGATCAAATCTAGAAGGCTTGAATTTCTTGACTTGTTATGGAAAATATTTCTTCTCACTCCTCTTGTAAGGATAATGGAGATGGTGATGATGAAGTCTCTCTGAACCAGAACTAAAATAGAACCCAGAAGCACTAGCACTCCTGTTAGGTGTATCTAACCATATGCCACCTTTGAGTGTATCATCTTTATCCAACCTGTATCCCGATCAAGACCTGCTATCATATGCCCCATTAGTCCTTTCCTCTTGTCCATGACTAATCCTTAGTTGTCCATGTCTATGAAAATATGATAGTATTTGAAGTATCTTTGCATTAACCTCATATTGCTTTTCTTGAGCTCTGGAAAACCTTTCCTGTTTTTCAATCATCCTATTATTATCTACCTTACAACTTTTGATTTTTGCCTTCAAAATTCTCATTGTGTCTGCTAGATCAGCAGAATACTCTTCTCCTTGCTTCTCAACTGATCTAGAAGGAGGGTCATGTGAAATGTAATCCACCATTCTTCTCATCACCACTAATATTCTTCTTCCTGAAAACATACCATGTTAGATAAACCAAATAGAAACAAGATCAACCATACCTCAGTCAAGTTCAGGGGAGGCTATCACATCTACACAAATCAATCCAGATTAGCAGGATACATATACATAGATCATGACATCAACACATCAACATCATGCATGATAAAAAATAATGTAATAACAAACACACACATGATAACCATAACCATCACAATGCATGTATAACCATATAAATTAATCCCATCTAGTCCAACTTTTTGAACCTGGAAGCTCTTATACCAATCTATAAATGCCCCCTCCCACATTTACCTAATTTTACAAGATCTCCTAGGTAAACATGAGCTGAGTGTCACTATGACATGACCTGACCTTCAAGTTCTAGTTATGGAAGTGGGTCCACAAGCAAAAAGCATACTGACATCCCTCATGGACTACAAATCACTTAAGAGCCTGAAAAACCACCCTAGGTGACCAATCCTTGAGATGGAACTCTTTTTCACTGACTTAACACCCCAACCACACCCTTGACACACTATGCATGCAATTATGAAGCTTCAACGCAACCATAAGCCTGCCTGCTAGCGGTTGTGACAAAAAATCCTCAATTCTGTGCATGTAGTTGCGAGATCTATGCCACTTTTTCAGGAAAGCCTCTAAACCACTATCCAGAGCTGCTTGTAAGTTTCCAGAAACATAACTAACATGATAACAAGGCTAAGCATTAAAAACTTGAAAAAGATCTTAGTCATAACATGCTTAATACATGATATATGTTTCATCAAACATATGGTAAACATATAAGTTACATGTCATGAATGCATATTTGATCATAAACTTCTGAACCTCATCTAAGAATCACCAGGAAGTCTCAATGCCTTCTAAATCTGGCTGCAATAACACTTGTTATCCCATGCATTTATTAACCATTCAATAAACCATCAAATCATGAACAATATCCATAGCTAGAGCACATCATAGAACCATGCTCATACCAAAACACAACTGGAATATAAACCATGACAAATAAGCCATAAAATCCACATAATAACAAGTACATGTGCTAATTAGTTACATTATAACTCATATTAACGTATGCAAAATCCAACCAACTGAGGGGCTTCCACGTACCACCCAACAATAGATTGAGCTGAACCAAATATTTCTTTAAGCCAATCACCCCCGTGCCATATTCCAAGCATGAATGTGGGATCTCATGGTATAAGCCAAGACAAAATCAACCAAGGACTCTAGAGGTTAAACCACCTCCAACCTCAAGCTACCATGATCTCACCTAAACCAGTCTCGAGATCACAAAACCAAACCAAGCTTGGATGCCTCAAAATTTCTTCACCATACCTTGAGGATTTTTTCTATCTCCACCCACACATCAAGGGCTTCCAAGAGAAAACCATATCCACCCCCAACCATTGAGATTTTCCTGAGACCACCTCACCCAATTCCAAAACCTTCTAACAATCCAAAGCTCAACCAAGAATGAATCCCACCAAACCATGGATATCTAGGAAATGGCAAGGCAAGGTTGTAAACCACTATTAAACCATGAAAAACCCATGCCAACAACAACAAATGAACCAAATAAACAAATTCATGTACCATGCATTCACATGCCATCAAGGAAATCACACATGTGACCTATTACCTGCAAGATCTTCTTGTTGAAGCTTCTGATCCACCCTTCTCATTTCTTTCCTCCACTTTCCTTTACTTGTCCTTTTCCTTCCATTTCTTACTTTCTTGCCTTTCTCCAAATCCAAGAGAATGCCAAAATGCTTCAAGAATACTCTAAGTATGGAAGAGTGTATGAGAAAGAGAGAGAATGAAAGGAGAGAGCCAAAAATGAATTGATAAAAGCTGTGACTTATTTCTCTGAATCCTTTTTATCGTTGATATCCCCATTTTCTTCATTTTCCTTCATTTTTCTTCTAATTTCCCTTGCTTGCATATTTGTGTCTCTTCACCTTCCTTTTCTCTTATTTTTCTTTATTCCCATAATTAAATGCCAATTATTTCCTCTTTTCCTTTGCCAATTTCCATAGCCATTATTGAACCACAAGTGATTCCCACTATGATGTTTTTCTCAACATTCAACTTGGAATACATTTGCCATGACCTTTGGTTTTATTTTGTCTTTATTATCCTTTATCACATGAAACTTTAACCCGAGGCTGTTATAGGGTGTCAGGCTTGTGATACGGTAGGGGCGTGCACCCACTGTCCCACTGAGACACATGCCCAGAGGATTTGGTAGTATTTCCCACTTGAGGTTTGTATTGTCATGCAATGGGCTTGGGAGTTGCTTCACATGCTAATAGCTTGTCCTTGTTCTGCCACCCACTACTTGATGTGATGCTCAATCCTCTCACCTTATTTTGTATATGTCATAGTGCTTAGATCACTTGCAAGGTTTTTCATGTCACTCAACCAAAGTAATTTTAATATTCACTATTAGGCATGCCAAATAATTTAACTTTGGCACTCCGATCTAGGCCTTAATTGCATCATGTTTATGGGGAGGTCTCTAGACAATTCTCAACACTCAAACCACATTTTAGAGAAACACTCTTCCTCGGCTTTGTGGTCTTTATACTAGGTAGAAGGATTCAAGGATTATGGTGTTATGGATAGGTGTTCATTGGAAATTATGGACCTATGTCATATTTGGTAGTAGATTGGGGCTCACAAGCTAGCTCACTAGCCACCCTTTGTTGTTTCATGGTGAATTTCTATCTCATGGATTGTTGAGAAATCTAGGGGCAATAAGAATAGGTAATTTCTCTTACTTTGATAACTACTTGTGATGTATTTTTACTTTTACTTGATTAACTTCTTCTTTTAGTTATTATTACTAATGTTATATATCATCAAACCACTACCAAATCATAAGAAAAATGAGACAATAGGACATAATATGGAGGCGATCAGTTAGGGCCAAAACCTCTCCAACTGAGAGGAAAACCCACCAAAATTCTTCTCTTCTTACAAAAATTCAATTGACAAATTTCAAGACCTGTGACCCTTAGTCAAGACCCTCCAATACCAAGTCAAATTTCCTTCTTGAACAACTTCCAACAACAAACTTTGACCTTCCGACAACTTCTCCAACAACTTTGACCCTAGTAACGATTTCTACAACTTCAACCTAGAAGATTTAGCAACTTCGACCTTGATGCAAATTTAATAGCTTTAACCTAGAAACTTCACATCTTCGACCTAGAAGCAACTTCACAACTTTGACCTAGAATCAACTTCACAATTTTAACCTTGCAACTTCACAACTTCAACCTTGCATCTTCACAACTTTGACCTTGTAGCTTCATATCTTCGACGCAGCTTCAAAATTTCATTTTTCCCAATAACTATAGAAACCCTAACAAAAGAGAGAGAGAAAGAGAGGCTCAAAAAATTGAAATTGTTCTTCTCCCTCTTTTTTCGTCCTTTTCTAGCTTCTATCTTGAGGAGATCGAACTTGCTTGAGAGTGTGTGCAAATGAGGTGAAGTTCCTTCTTATATATAGGCTTTTAAGGGGTAGGAATTGCTATCTTTAGGCTACCCCATCCCTTCATGTAGGCTGACTTGATCTTTTTTCCATGACGAGGTATTGGAGGGTCTTTTTACTTTATTTTTACTCAATGATTTTTTCTTTACAATATGTAACATGCCCAAGTCAGTCTTCAATACATGACAATGACTCAATTGACTTTACGACAAACCTAGAAGCACTCAATGGGTGCTTGACCTAAAAACAAATTTCCCTTGAGCGTGAAACCCATGCCTCAAGAAGAATCAATAATAAATTTATTTTTCTCTTTTCATTAAATACATAAAATCATGATTACAAATGTCATTATGAATATCGAACCTAGTTACATATTTCAACACTCCCTCTTAACTAGGGATGTATTCATAATCCATACCAGGTACTTGGACATTCTCAATCTGAAGAATTCTCATAAGAAGAGTCGGATTTGTAACCCATCTATTTAGCATCATATCAACCAACATTGTCACATAGCAAGGCCTTGATTGAAAAAGATATCTCTCCACAAGATAAAAGCACAATGCTGGTTGTGGAGCACTTGGAAGGTATGCTTTTGACAAGCAATCTAGTGGTTTTTCAATAATAATTAACCTTTTCTGCATTATGAGTTCAAAGAAGATAAATAATTTTGATAAAATGTGCGAAAATAGACAAAGGAAGTTCAAGTGCTGATAATTGACGTTTTCTATGCAGGAAGACGTGGAAACAGGGGATTGTCGATCAAAAGCAAGAAGCAAAGGGAAAATAACTTCTGTCCCTCCAGCAGGGAACTGGATGCGGACGAGATCAAGCAAAATTAGAGCCGAATAGCCCGAAAAAGAATGCGGGATACCGAGTCGGAGAACGCAAGAAGGAAAAGAGGAGAATTTAACGATTAGTGAATCCCTCAGGATCTTTGATCCTGAGGGATCGCTGCTTTAACTTATCTTTTTGATTATCTAGATACCTCTGTCATTTCTGTTATATAAAGGCACCACGCCATTGAGCAAAGGGGACGACTGTTTTTATGATTCTAAGTTTTAGAACAAACTGTGATCATTGAGTCTCGTTGAGACTTGACTTTGTTATACTTTTGTTGATGTGATTAATATAGAAGACTTGGTGTTCATTTCGTCTCTGCATTTGGAGTAACTTAAGGCAGTGTACCCTTGGCAGCTAAGGGCCCGGCTCCGAAGGACACTTGCTTTTGTATTATTATACGGTGATTTGTGTGTGGTTTGTTTATTTCTGTTATTTAAGTAATCTGATACATCTTTTATGTGATATACTATGCTCCATTATAATTGATATCTGAATGATTTATTTACCTCATGTCTCTGCACTATACAATTGGATCTATTTGAATTGCATCTTGCAGCTATCTCTGTAACAGAATGTTGGTATGAATGTTATTGTCCTTAGATCCATGTGAAATAATATTTGTGAGACTTGAAGGCAATATTACTTCATTCAGAAACGTAGTCATATCATTTATTATTCTCAGATTGCTATAGTAGTATAGAACATGTACATATGGATGAGAATTGCTATTCTATAATTCATTGAGGATTGCTGTTCCATTTTATTACTGCTATTCCATTTTATTGCTGCTGTTCCATTTGATTACTGCTGTTCCATTTCCAGACTGCTATTCCATTTTACTTTCCGCCATTTTATTTACCTGCCTTTGTTCTTTTTGGTGTGAGAGAAGGCCTAAGGCTGTAGTGAGCCTCAGCAAGACGCTGCTTAGCTCCCAGACCTATAAGTCCATGCTCTAATTTCCTTTCTTCATCAGTTTCTAAAGGGATGGGTTATTGCTTCCGTACCCTTGACTGATCAACCGCCTTGTGTGATTCTATCTTTTGGGTTAGTTTAGTTACAGCTTAGCATCTGTTTCCTTTCGAATCATTAGAACACTATACTACTGAGCATTACTCGGACAAATAGCCTCGGATTTAGCTACTCCTTGGAATAACAAATTGTTCCCGGATTGACTTATTAATGTGGGATAATTAGTGTTGTGAGAGACCCTAGTTACAGCTCTACACCTGGGTTTGGATTTTTCATCATCAATATAAGGTTATTTATCCTTGTATTTATGAGTATTATACTGGTTATATTTGAATCATATGGTTGTGATTTCCTTTTTATTTTTGTTGTTATTATGTTGGTTATGTATTTTGTTTATGACAATAGCTATGTATGTCTCTCATCATGTTTTTACTTGTAAGAAAATGAACAATGTATATATGACCTAATGGTTGAACTTGCAGCTAATGTGTTGAGGCATCAATGCTTCTTAGTGATTCTCATATGAGTATGAGACCCCTATGCCTAGATCTCTTGTTTACACCTATAGATTATGTCTTTGTGATATGTTTGATGAAATTACTATCATTTATATTAGGGGTCCAATCAAGGGATTGTTCAAGTACTTGCATTTTCATCATTGTTTCCTTGTTATCCTTTTGTTATGAAGGTGTCATTCAATTTTGGGTAGTGACCTGGGATCTAGGCCTAAAAAAGTAGCTTAAATATTGGGAACGTTGGCACAACAATGAGAAAAATAATCCCTGGATGTTGAAAAGCCTTGTCATGAGAGTGTCCAAAGCCTCTTGGATGATTTTAGGCCCATAGCATGGTAGTGTCTAGAGGTAAAGTGGTCTAATTCCTCTATCGGACTGAGAGGCTGGTTGCCATTAGGGGTCCTATAGCTGATGTGGGAGGTTTGTATGATGTGTTTCCATCGATTCCATTTCCTTAAGGTCACATAGGAGGTTGAATCCAATAAAAGTAGCCTCCCGTCACATGTTTACCCCAGTTGGCATGTTACTTGAGTAGATGTGGGAGGAGGGTGTTACAGAGTGGTATCAGAGCATGGTTCGCCCCTCGAACTAGATGTTTTGTGTGTTGGTAATGCATCCATGTCAGTTGCATGTGTGTCTCTTGTGTTGTAGGACCATGTTCTTGTTGCATTTGTATGGTGAGTCATGGTTGTAGTGATGTTGCCATGGAAAGTTGATGGTGTTGTTGTCGAATGCATCATTATGAGTGTGTGGTTGATTATGCATTGCTTATGCTTGTTAATGTTCACATGAGGTCAAGTGTACAGTGATGTAGTGGTTGTTGTCATGCATGAGGCTATGGTATGTGTAGTCGACATGGTCATGCATTGATGACTGGACTCTAGCTAGAATGATGGTTGTATGGTTATATGTTTATGTATTATATTTCTATATGATGTCATGATTATATTATAAATGTATAACATTGATTTGTTGATCTGGCAAATGAGATATCCTCCCCAAACTATACTAAGGTATGTTGGCTTATTGTGATTTGGTTTAGCTGACATGATATACCTTATAGGAAGAATATCAAGGATGACTAGCAAGATAGTAGTCTATAGTTCCCGAGACTCTCCCTATGGATCAGATGAGCAACATGGGGTTGGGAAATCTTCTGATTTGGAAAATACATTGAGAATCTTAAAGGAAGAAATAAGGAGTTGTAAGGACCGAATCATACAAGCATAGGAGAAACTAGCAAAGGTAAATGCAACAATACTTTAGAGTTTGTCAAAAATGTAGTGACAGAGACCACTTCAAATCAACAATGAGGAGGAGAAAAAAACTAATGCGGCATATGGCAGTGGGTCTAATGGTGGTCACAAGTCAGATAGAGATGTCATGGTTAGAGATGGAATATTGTTGGATACTCTAGATAGGAGAGGTGATAAACACATGTAATATTCTAGTTCTTGTTCTGACAAACATGATGATCGACATTGTTATCATCCTTATAAGAGGAGCAATATTGAGTATTTTTCATATGAGTTTATGAAATCAAATCCACCTACATTTGATGAATATATGAAGAAATCATAGGATGTAGAGGCATGGTTGCTTGGCATGAGCAAGTTATTCATGTTGCATGATTACTCAAATAACATGAAATTCAAAATAGCTACATTTAGTCTCAAAGGTAAAGTAGACATTTGGTGGGAAGATGTGAAGAATGACAAAGGTATACATGAGGAGGACTTGATTTGGAATCAGTTAAAGTGGTTATTCAAGAAGAAGTACATATCAGAGAGATACTTTGATGACAGGGAAAAATAATTCTATGAGCTAAAGATGGGATCAATGACAAATGAGTACACTAGAAAGTTATTGGATCTACTGAGGTATGTGCCTAACCTTAAGGAGGAGAAGGCCAAGATTCAAAGATTCACTAATGGGTTACCAATGGAATTCAAAGATAGGATTGAGTTGGATGAGATTAGATCATTGGAGGAGGCCATTAGTATCTAAATCACTACTATGAGCAATCGAAGTGTAGATCTGAGACTAAGCTGGATTGGAAAGGTAATGCAAATAACAAAGGAAAATGGGACAAGAAATGAGAAAGGCCTTAGGATTCAGGTAATAAATAAAATGTAGTGCCATCTAAGAATTTCAATGCATCTGACAGAGGATAGGGACATCGATTTGAGGAGAAAAACAAGGATGCAGGCTGGAAGCCTATAGAATGTTGTACTTGTGGCAAATATCATCATAGGAGAGATTTTTCATAGAATCAGGGTGGTAGGCCTCAGATATATAGTGCACAGGAGGCACAGATTGTTGGGGATGTTGGTCATAGAATTCCTCATATCTATGCAACATTAGATAGCAAACAGGTAGACCATCAAGCATTTATCATTGAGATTGATGGTAAGCTTTGTGATTAAGTTATTTCTATTTTGATTGACCCTAGATATAATTATAGGTATGTTAGTCTTGAATTGGTTGATAAGTGTGGTTTGAGTAAGGAATTGCATGCAAAATCTTGGTTAGTGTAGTTGGATATAGGTACAAAGAAGTGAGTTCATCATTGGGTAAGATCTCGTGCATTTTATTTGAATGGTATGCCTTATGCAACACATATGAATGTATTTCCATTGGGATCATACATTATGTTGTTGGGAATGGATTGGTTGTACCTTCATAAGGCCAAGGTGGATTTTTATGACAAATCCATTGAGTGTGTGGATGGTAATGGGGAACCAAGATTCTTACAGGTAAAGAAGAAAGACATATCATTTAGGATGGTGACAACTATGCAGGAAAATCATAGTTGCGGGAAAGGATGTGTTATTTGCAGTGCACATTTCTAGTGACAAAGGTAAGGAAGTTGTTGATGTAGATGTTCTGAGCACATATCAAGTTCTACAATAGTTTCAGGATGTATTTCCTGAGGATATTTCAGAGTTTCCACCTCACAGGGAAGTAAAATTTTCTATTGAGTTGGTGCTAGAGGTAGCTCCGACATCAAAGGAACCTTATAGGATGAGTACCCCTGAGTTGGTAGAGTTGAAGTTGCAATTGAAGGAAATTCTTGACAAGGGGTACATTAGGCCAAGTGTATCACCATGGGGCACATTGATATTGTTTGTAAAGAAGAAGGATGGTAATCTCAGGTTGTACATTGACTACTGGAAGTTGAACAAAGTGACCATCAATAATAGGTATCTATTGCCAAGGATTGATGACTTGTTCGATCAATTGAAGGGAGCACCAGTGTTCTCGATTATCGACTTGAGATAAGGATACCACCAGGTACACATCAAAGAGGAGGACATTTACAAGACAACTTTCTTGACTAGTATGGGCATTATGAGTGTTTTGTAGTTCCATTTAGTTTGACTAATGCTCTAGCTACATTGATTTTCTTGATGAATAGTGTGGTGTGTTTGTATTTGGATAATTTTGTTATTGTGTTCATTGATGACATATTGGTATATTCTAAAAATGAGGAAGAGCATGCCAATCATTAATATGAAGTGTTGAGGTTGTTGAGAGAGTACTAGTTGTATGCTAAGATCTACAAGTGAAGTTTCTTCTAGACTGAGGTACATTACTTGGGACATGTTGTCTCCAAGGAGGTAACTACAGTAGATCCAGAAACATAAGGGCCATCATGGAATGGGTAGATCCTAGAAATGTAGATGAGGTGAGATCCTTCATGGAGTTGGTAGGTTATTACCAAAGGTTCATCGGGAAATTTTCACAGATTATTTATCCTAACACATCATTGCAAATAGGTAAGAAGTTGGAATGGACAAAGGAGTGTGAGGTTAGTTTTTAGCACCTCAAGCAATTGTTGACACATGCACCAGTGTTAAAGCTTGCATACTCGGACAAGGAATTTGTAGTATTCACATATGCTTGCAAAAGAGGACTTGGTGGAGTCCTTATGCAAGAGGGACAGGTGGTATGTTATGAGTCACGAAAACTAAATGAGCATGAGCATAACTACCCCACACATGATCTTGAGTTGGAAGTGATCATACATGCATTCAACATGTGGAGGCACTATCTTCTAGGAAAGAGGTTTGTGTTGATGAGTGATCACAGTGGTTTGTTGATCAAAGTGGATATTGGTGGCCACATGACTATTCAATTTTCACCTACAACACTATCTCTTTTACTTTTTTGGTTTCCTTAATTGTAGCACAATTTACTATTTTTAGCAGTATTTTGGGTGGTGAACTTTCGGAGTCGTTTTGAGGCCCTAAGCAACGTTTTTAGGGAAACCAGAGAGACCAAAAACAACCCAAATCATTTTCTTCATTTTCTTTGGGCCTTCTCTTTGAGATCTTCAAAACGAGGTAAAATGATAGCCAAATGGAGATCGTATGCCAAAGTTACAACCCTAGGACGTTGATGTACCAATTTACCAAAACAGGATCTACAATGTTGGCGCTTCATCTCCTAGGGTTAGGTTTTTGGATGTTCAAGGTTTTCGATTGTTTCTCAATAATAAATAGGCTTTTGAGCCTCATTGTATCATAGTTAGAGGCATGTACCTACTAGATCTCTTCTCAGAGATAAGCTACCATTGCCCGAGCTCGTTTATTTCCATTATGTTTGTAAGAATATTTTATAATTATGATATTAATGAAATGAAATGTTATTTCTGCTTAATTTTTGTATTTATGGTTATATGTGTAATTTTTTGCATTCATGTTTAATCTCAGATTAGTAGTATCAAAGCGGTCTTCTCTTTCTTTGTTTACAAGGTCATGGTATAAGGGGTTAGGGCTCGATATAGTTGAACCTTTGCAAGACCAACCTCGCAAACCTTAATGGACTCCCATGGAAAAAGAAAAGAAAGATGAGGGGGCAGGAGATCCTTTCAAAATATTGCTCGAGGAAGCCCTCAAGCAACAAAGGAACGCGATGATGGATAACTTTGCCCAGATCCTTCGATAGCTACTCATAGGCAACGCATCTTCATCTGACAGCCACTATGGAGGGGCCACTCCTTTTAAGGTACAATTTAACTTCAATCTTCGTGTATTTGAGGTCCAGCTAGATGCAAACGTCGTAGATAAATGGTTGAAGCTATTGGTAGCATATTTTTTTGTTCATGAATTTTCCAATCAGGAAAATATTACTTTTGCACTTCTCAAAGCTACCCCACACTTCAAGGATTGGTGGGAAACCTACTGTAAACAAAAGGACAAGAGGGAATCCTCATTGTTTTCACCTACACCCACTTGGGATTCCTTCCGAGACGCCATCAAGGAACAATATTACCTTGTTGGAAGCTATGAAGATAAATACATAAAGTGGGCCATGTGCTATGACAAGGAAGCAACCAAGATTTGTCGGAGTTCACACATGTTTTCCATACCCTCAGCACAAAGCTAGGTATCAAGAGTTCTGACCAGCATTTGGTACTCAAGTATCACAACTGTCTACACAAGTGCATCCAAGATGAGATGGAGTTCTTAGACATCTCCTCACTTGGCATGGCTTACCGATACACTGTCAATATTGAGTAGAAGTTTAAACAAAAGAAGCAAGAATTTGGATCTGCGTATTTGGAGCAAGGAAAAGGCACCCCCAAACCACATAGCAAAGGCCAAATCCAAGGCGGGGAAAACCATGACAACCCACCAAAGCCACAAGAAAAGAAAAACACCATGAAGACAAAGAAGGACACAAGAAAATGGTGTTAGTTCCATAAGAGCTCCACTCACAACATGAGTGAGTGTCGGGCCAAGTAGTCACTAGTGGTCGAGTTGAAGGCTTCTGAATCAAAGGCATTTTACCACTCCGAGTAAGAACTTGAAAAGTGGAATGACAAAGCGAAGCATACCAGTGATATGGAGCCTAGTGCTACTGTGGCCACCACCAATATCTAGAAGAATGAGATTGAAGATGTAGAGGAGGGGGAATGCCTCTTCCACTCATAGATGTGGTCGAAAGGTTTTCCGCTACAGTTCATTTTCGACAACGAGAGCCAAAAGAACCTCATTTCACCAAAGGTCGTGAAGCGGTTGGGCCTACAGATGACAACACATCTATAGTTGTACACTATCAGGTACAACATCAAGCCCTTCACAGATGAGGTACTATGTGATTTTTCTCCTCATGAAGTTTGTGATGTATTATTAGGAAAACCATTTTTATGGAAGTGACATGTTGTAGATGAGTCTAGACCTCTCTCTATGATTATTACTTTGGGAAATAATCTGTACAGGATACTGGAGGTAGCCACACCTACTTCCATCTCTTTGATCACTACAAAGAAATGCAGTAAGATCATTTCCCAGACGAGGAAATTTGGTTTCCTTATGATTCTCCCTCAGAGAAAGAAGAAGGTTGTGGCCATGACTTCTAGATGGGGCTCCTCCGTACAATAGCAACAAATGAACAAGGTTGTGGAGGAGTACAAGGACATTTTCACCTCACCTACAGGGGTACCTCTGCACTGATAGGTCAAGCATTCCATCAATATGACCCAATCATTCCACTACCCAATGGATCGATCTATCGACGCTTTGTTCTAGAGAACAATGAGATCAAGAGGCAGATTTAGGAATTGCTGCAGAAATGGCACATCAAGCCAAGCTCATCACCCTGTGGGAGCTCGATTTTATTGGTATAGAAGAAGGACATGACCTAGAGACTCTATATTGACTATTGGGTGTTGAACAAGATCATTGTCTGGAATAGGTACCTAATATTTATGACCTCTTGGACTAGCTTAGGGAGGCTAAATATTTTAACAAGATTGACTTGAAGTTTGGTTATCACCATATGCCCATCAAACCCTCTGATGTGCAGAAGACTGCCTCGAAATCCAAGGAGATTCTTTTTGAATGGTTGGTCATTCCTTTCGGGTTGACGAATTCCCTCGCAACATTCATGAGATTGATTGACAACATCTTGCGAATTTCATGAATGCATTCATGGTGGTGTATTTAGATGGTATCTTGATCTTCATCCAAAGTTGTGAAGATCACATCTGCCATATTCGATAGGTCCTTAAAACCCTATGAAAACACAAGTTGTGTGCCAATTTGGAGAAATGCACTTTTCGCATGACCCATGTTCAATATCTAGGGTACATAATTGATGAGCAGGGTGTGCATGTGGACCCAACCAAGATACAAGTCATTCAAGATTGGCCAGCCCTAACCACTCTAACAGAGCTCCATAGCTTTCTAGGTCTTACTAGTTTCTACCACAAGTTTATGTTAGGGTTCTCTCATATCACTTGTCCTTTAAGTCAAGTCACCAAGGGCAGCACAAAAGAAATTTTTTGGTCTGAAACCCAACAGAAGAAGTTCTTTGAGATGAAGCATTGCCTCTACTCTACACCAATGTTCACATTACCAAACCTACAACAACCATCTAAGATTGAGACAAACGCCTCTAACTATGATATTGGTGCAGTTCTTACTCAACAAGGGCATCCAGTGGCTTGCCACAGTGAGACACCTTTAGACAGAACCCAAAAGTATCCCACTTATGCTAAAGAAATGTATTCCATTTTGTAGGCCTCTCATCAATAGAAGAATTACATTCTTGGAAAGGAAACAGTCATCCACACAGATCACCAACCCCTATAGTTCATACAGACACAAGGGAAGTTGAACAACAATTTCCATCAGAAATATCCACATACTTGCAACAATTCCATTTGAACATTAAGAACAAGAAGGGAAATGCTAATAATGTTGTAGATTGTCTCAGTCAACCACTAGTCATGGTGCTAATCAGTGTGCTCGACTTTTATGGGCACGAGAATTCGGAGTGGCTGTATCTTTACGAGACACTCAAGACACTCCTGGAAGGTAAGCAAGTTTAAAATTTTCACCTCCAGGATGCAATGTTATGTGACCTGGGACACATCTACATTCCTTCAAGAAAGTGTGCCAAGATGGTTTGGGAAGCACACTACAGTCAGGTCACTGGACATTTCAAAGTAGAGAAAATAGTGGTAGCACTACATGAGTATTTTTTTTGGCAGAACCTTCATCAGGATTTTGGGAGGTAAATTAAATCCTACACTGCTTGTGCCATTGCCAAAACAACCATCAAGAAGCAAGGCCTATATAATCCTCTTCCTACTCCTATTCAACCTTGGTAATCCATCTCCATGGATTACATGTCGAGACTCCCTTCTACTAAGTACGACAATGACCTCATTTTCGTGGTTGTCGCTAGATTCTCTAAGATGACCATTATGGAGGCCTACAAGAAAAGTATCACAGCAGAGGCCACTACTAAGCTTTTCTTTGAGCGAGTGAGGGTACACTTTAAGATCCCACAATCCATTGTCTCTGATTAGGACATAATATTTCGAAGTGCATTTTGGTCAAGTCTCTAGTCGATGGCGGATACCAAACTCACTAAGTCCATGGCTTTCCATCCCTAAACTGATGTCCAAACAAAAGTTGTCAACAAGATGATCCTACACATTTTGGGCGTGCACAACTCAAAGCATCCACACACATGGGATGAAAGCCTCCCCTATGTCTAGCACAACTACAATAGAGATCTCCACAGCTCAACAAGCCACAACCCCTTTCAGGTAAGGCTAGGATTTCAGCCATTATGTCTCATTGATGTGGCCATACTATTTGTAGCTACTCACGCAAATTCAGCTCATGTCCAGCCAAAAGTTGATAGGGATAACAGCTTCATTAAGAAAATTCAACACATCCACCATTAGGTCCATGATACATTGGAATTTTTCTACAATGCTAAGTACAAGCAATGCCATGATCAGCATCGAGTGCCATGAAATTTCCAGGTGGGTAACAAATTTTGGCTACATTTGCAAAATGAGCTCCTTGTTAGACCCCACCGCAAGCTTCGTCCGCTCTGATATGGGCCATACACCATCAACAAGGCTATAGGGGACAATGCCTTCAAGCTTAGAATTCCATTGTTCCTTGGTCTACACCTATTGTTTAATGTAGACAACCTTCGACCATACTTTCCACCATTTCTAGACACATCCAACGTTGTAGAACAATTCACACCAACGGAGCTAAACCTAGATTACATGGAACAAGCCACAACTGATCAAATCATGGAAAAACAGATCAAGAACACTCTCCAATAAAAGATCCAACTATACGGGGTTGTCAAAGTTGGCCAACTCCTTCACCAAGGCAAGTGGCTCACCAGCGACCAAGTTCAGGAGAATTTTCCTCATCTCATGGTGGCACTCAACACAATGGGGGCCATTGCTTCCTAAGCAGGGAGGAATGATCCAGTTGGATATTGGTGGCCACCCACCTATCCCACTTGGACCCCCAACATTGTCTCTTTCAAGCTTTTGGTTTCCTCAATTGTAGCACAATTTACTATTTTTGGCAGTTTTTTGGGTCTTGAACTTTTGGAGCCATTTTGAGGCCCTAAACGACATTTTTAGGGAAAACAAGAGGCTGAAAATGTCCCAAAACTAGCTTACTAATAATGATCTGGCCTCCTCTTTGAGATATTCGAAACGAGGTATTATGGTAGCCAAACGAAAATCATATGCCCACGTTACGACCCCAGGAAGTTGATGTACCAATTTACCCAAACGGGGCCCAAAGTTTTGGCGCTTAGTCTCCTAAGGTTAGGTTTTTGGATGTTTAGGTTTTTCCATTATTTCTTAATAATAAATAAGCCCTTGAACCTCATTATAACATAATTCATAGGTGTGTAGCCACCACATCTCTTCTCATAGATAAGCTACCATTGCCTGAGCTAGTTTATGTCCATTTTGTTTGTAAGCATATTTCAGTATTCTACTATTAATGAAATGAAGTGTTATTTCTACTACATTTCTATATTTATGGTTATATGTGTAATTTTTTGCGCTCCTATTTAAGTTCGGATCAGTTGTATCATAGTGGTCTACTCTTTCTCTATTTTCCTTTGCATGTCCCCGACAAGGTAAGGGTATAATTAGTTAGGGCTCAATATGGTTGAACCTTTGCAAGACCAGCCTTGCAAACCCTGATGGCCTCCCATGGCGAAAGAAAATAAAAATGAGGGGTTAGGAGATCCTTTCAAAACATTTCTCAAGGAAGCCCTCGAGTGATAGAGGAATGGATTGATGGATAAATTTTCCTAAACCCTTCGATGGCTACCCACAGGTGACACATCTTTATCCAGAAGCCACTCTGGAGGTGCCACTCCTTTTAAGGTACAAGTTAACTTCGATATTCCCGTATTTGAGGGCCAGATAGATGAAGACGTTGTAGATAAATGGTTGAATCTGTTGGAAGGATATTTTTCAATTCATGACTTTTCCAAATGGAAAAATATTACTTTTTCAATTCTCAAAGTTGCCCACATGTCAAGGATTGGTGGCAAACCTACTCTAAACAAAATAATGAGAGGGAATCCTGACTGTTTTTGGCCACACCCACTTGGGATTCTTTTTGAGACACCATAAACGAATAATATTACCCTGTCAGGAGCTATGAAGATAAATACATAAAGTGGACCATGCTACGGTAGGGAAGAAACCAAGATGTGTCGGAGTTCAAAAATGTTTTCAATTCCCTCTACACGAAGTTGAGTATCAAATATTCTAAGTGGCATTTTTTTCTCAAGTATCGTAGTTGTATACACAAGTACATCCGAGATGAGATGGAGTTCCTGGAAATCTCCTTGCTCAGCATGGCATACCGATATGTTGTCAAGATTAAGAAGAAGTTTAAACAAAAGAAGCGAGACTTTGGATATGTGTATCTGAAGCAAGGAAAAAGCACCCCCAAACCATAGAGCAAAGGACAAATCCAAGGCAAGGTGAACCAGGACAACCCATTGAAGTCGAAAGCAAAGAAAAACACCACGAAGACAAAGAAGGACATAGGAAAATGGTATGAGTTCCATAAGAGCTCCACTGACAACACAAGTGAGTGTCGGGCCAAGCAGTCACTGGTGGCTGAGCTGAAGGCTTTTGAATCAAAGGCATGTTATGACTCCAAGTCAAAACCTAACAAGGGGAATGAAAAAGGGAAGCATATCATTGATGTTGAGCCCAATGCCATTATGGCCACTAAGAAGATCCAGAAGAATGAGCCTGAAGATCCAAAGGAGGGGGAACACCTTTTCCATTCATAGATGTGGGTGAATGTTTCCTTGCTATAGTTCATTGTCGACATCGAGAACCAAAAGAAGCTTAATTCAGTCGAGGTCATGAAGAGGTTGGGCCTATTGACGAAAACACATCCACAGTATACACCATTAGGTGGATTCAACAAGGACGAAATCTCTGCATCAACCAATAGTTTTGTCATCCCTATAACATCAAGCCCTTCACAGATGAGGCATTTTGTGATGTTGCTCCTCTTGAAGTTTGTGATTTATTATTAGGAAACCATAATTGTGGAAGAAGCATGTTGTATATGATTTTAGACCTTTCTCTGTGATTATTACTTTGGGAAATAAGTTGTACAGGATACCGGAGGTAGGCCTGCCTACTATCAACTCTTTGATCACTGCAAAGCAATGCAATAAGATCATGTCCCAAAACTAGGAATTTTTTTTCCTTATGATTTGCCCTTAGGGCAAGAAGAAGGTTATGGCCACGACTTCCAGACAGGGCTTCTACACACAATAGTAGTAGATGGACAAGTTCATGGAGGAGTATAGGTAAATTGTTGCCTCACTCATGGAGGAGTATAGGAAAGTTGTTGCCTCACCTACAGGGTTACCTTTGCATTGTCAAGTCAAGCACTCCATTGATCTGACCCTAGGCACGCCGCTACCCAATGGACTGATTTATCGATGATATGTTCTGGAGAATGATGAGATCAAAAGGTAGATTCAGGAACTGTTGCTAAAAGGGCACATCAGACTAAGCTCATCACCTTGTAGGACCTCAATTGTATTGGTATAGAAGAAGGACGGGACCTAGAGATTTTGTATTGAATATTGGGTGCTGAACAAGATCACTGTATGGAATAGGTATCAAATCCCATGGATTGATGACCTTCTAGACTAGCTCAAATGGCCCAAATATTTCAGCATGATTGACTTGAATTCTAGTTATCACCAAGTGCCTATCAAACCCTTCGATGTGTGGAAGATTGCCTTCAAATCCAAGGAGGGCATTTTCAAATGGTTGGTCATGCCTTTTAGGTTGACGAATGCCCTTGCAACCTTCATGAGATTGATAGACGACATCTTGAAATCCTTCACCAATGCATTTGTGGTGGTGTATTTAGATGACATGTTGATCTTTAGCTAGAGTTGGGAAGAGCAAGTCGACAGGTCATTCAAACCCTACAACAACACAAGCTATGTGCCAATTTGGAGAAATGTACTTTTGGCATGACCCAAGTTCAATATCTAGAGTACATCATTGATGAGCACAACGTGCATGTGGACCTAGCCAAGATAAAATTCATTCAAAATTGGCCAGCCCCAACCACTCTAACAGAGCTATGCAGCTTTCTGGGTCTTGCCAATTTCTACTGCAGGTTTGTGTTGGGGTTCTCTCATATCACTTGGCCTTTAAGTCAAGTCACCAAGGGTGGCACAAAAGAAAAAAAAATTGCTCTGAAACCCAATAGAAGACGTTTTCCAAGTTGAAGCATCATCTCTACTCTGCACCAATGCTCATATTACCAGACCTGAAACAACCATTTTAGATTGAGGAATACGCCTCTGACGATCCTATTGGTGCAGTTCTTACTCAACAAGGGAATCCAGTGGCTTACCACAGTGAGACACTTTAAGACATAGTCCAAAAGTAGCTCACTTATGAAAAATAAATGTATTCCATTGTGAAAGCCTATCATCAATGGAAACATTACATTCTCGGGACAAAAACAATCATCCACACATATCATTGACCCCTGTAGTTCATACAAATGCAAGGGAAGTTGCAGAATGATCGCAATCAAAAATGGTCCACATGCCTTCAACAATTCCATTTTAACATTAAGTACAAGAATGTTGGGTTGTGTTATATTCTTTCCACGACTAACCTACGT
>APFE030637381.1:638775-666653 GCA_000404065.3 Pinus taeda
GTTTTGAGATCCAGTGGGAAATCTCTGTGTATATGTGTTTTATGTGTTATGCTCTCGCATTTTTATTTTTCCTGTGATTTAGAATTCATATGTAGGTAATTTTTGTACAGGGTTAAAACCTACAAAGAAGGGCAGTGCAAATAATGTTGCAATCTGCCTCAGTAGACCACCATTGTTTTCGCTGATTACTTTGCTCGACTCTTGTGGGCATGAGACTTTGGGATGGCCACATCTTTACGAGAGTGAACTAGAATTCAAAAACACATACCAGACACTCTTGGAAGGTAAGCAGGTTCAAAATTTTCACCTCCAGGATGCATTTTTATGCCACTTTGGACACAACTATGTTCCTTCAAGCGATCGTTCCAAGATGATTTGGGAAGCACACTACAGTCAGGTCGTTGGACATTTCGGAGTAGGGAAAATAGTCCCAGTACTGAAAAAGTATTTTTATTGGTTAAACCTTCATCAAGATGTTGAGAAGTACATTAAATCATGCACTGCCTGCACCATTTCCAAACAAACCGTCAAGAAGTTAGGCCTATATACTCCTCTGCCTACTCGTATTCAACCTTGGGAATCCATCTCCATGGATTACATGTTGGGCCTTCCTTCTACTAAGCACAACAATGACTACATTTTTGTGGTCATTAAAAGATTCTCTAAGATGGCCATTATGTCGGCATGCAAGAAGAGTATCACAGTAGAGGCCATTGTTAAGCTCTTCCTTGAGCGAGTATGGGTACACTTTGGGATCCCATAATCCATTGTATCTAATCGAGACAACAGATTTATAAGTGAATTTTGGTCAAGTCTCTGGCCAATGTTGGATACCAAACTCACTAAGTCCACGACTTTCCATCCCCAAATTGATGGCTAAACAAAAGTTGTCAATAGGATGATCATATAAATTTTGTGCATGTACAACTCGAAGCATCCACAAACATGGGATGAAGCCTCTCTTATGTCAAACACAGCTATAAATTGCTCTCCATAGCTCAATGGACCACATCCCCTTTCAGGTAGGGTTGGGGTCTCAGTCATTATCTCTAATTGATGTGGCCATACCATTTGCAACTACTGAGGCAAATTCAGCTCATGTCCAACCCAAAGCCGACAGGGCTAACAACTTCCTTGAGCACATTCAACACATCCACCAACGTCCATCATATATTGGCTAGATTCAATGCTAAGTACAAGCAGCGCCATGATCAGCATCAGGTGCTACACAAGTTCCACGTGGGTGACAAAGTTTGGCTACATTTGTAAAATGAGCACCTCACTGGAGCCAACGCAAGCTTCGCTCACTACAATATGGGCCATACACCATCACTAATGTTGTAGGGGACAATGCCTTTGAGCTTAGCATTCCACCATTACTTGGTCTTTTTTACGGTGCTGGACCTGCCAAAATTAGGGGATCTCCCTAGTATGAAGTCCCAACTAGACCTCACACCGTTTGGTGTAGGAGTTCCATTCGGTATGATGGCTCAGTTGCCATTATCTTAAATATTTTCCTCAACTCTTACTTGTCAACATAGGAGAGTGGTATGCTTTGTCTTTCAAGAAGTGAGGTTCGCGTGCCTAGTGAGTGTAAGTGTCACTTGTGTCAATGATTCTTTCACCATAGAGGGAGAGGGTGGGAGTGAGTCTCAGACCAAGTACTCACGGGTCGCGGAGCTAAAGGCTTTTGAATCAAAGGCATGTTCCGATTTCAAGTCAGATCTTGACAAGGGAAATAACAAAGGGAAGCAGATCATTGATGTGGAACCGAGTGCCACCATGGCCACCACCAAGATCCAAAGGAGGGGGAACACTTCTTACACTCACAAATGTGGGTGAAAGGTTCTCTGTTGCAATTCATTATCAACAGTGGGAGCCAAAAGAACCTCATTTTAGCAGAAGTCGTGAAGCGGTTAGGCCTACCGAAAAAAACACATCCGTAGTCATACACCATTGATTGGCTTCACCAAGGACGAGATCTCTGCATCGGCCATAAGTGTCGTCTTGCCTACATCATCAAGACCTTCATGGATGATGTATTCTGTGATGTTTCTCCTATTGAAGTTTGTGATGTATTATTAGGAAAATTGTACTTGTGGAAGCAGCATGTTGTATATGAGTATAGACCTTGCTCTATGATTATTACTTTGCAAAATAAGTTGTACAAGATACTGGAGGTAGCCCAAACTACTGCCACCTCTTTGATCACCGTAAAGAAATGTATTAAGATCATTTCCTAGACTAGGAAATTTGTTTTCCTTATGATTCTCCATCAGGGCAAGAAGAATATTGTGGCCATGACTTCTAAATAGGGCTCCTCTGCACAACAGTAGTAGATGGAAAAGGTCATGGAGGAGTATAGGGACATTTTAGATCTTCCCTTGGGCATGCCACTACCCAATGGACCGATCTATCAATGCTCTATTCTAGAGAATGATGAGATCCAAAGGCGGGTTCAAGAACTATTGTAGAAAGGGCACATCAGGCCAAGCTCATCACATTGTGGGAGCCCGACTATATTGATACAGAAGAAGGACGGGACCTAGTGACTCTGTATTGACTATCAGGTGATGAAAAAGATCACTATCCAGAATAGGTACCCAAGCCCACAGATTGATGACCTTCTGGACCAACTCAAGGGGGAGAAATATTTCATCAAGATTGACTTGAAGTCTAGTTATCACCAAGTAGCTATCGAACCCTCTGATGTGTGGAGGATTTCATTCAAATATAAGGAGGTCCTTTTTGAATGGTTGACGAATTCCTTGTAACTTTCATGATATTGATGGACAAAATCTTGTGACCCTTCACCAACGCATTTGAGGTGGTGTATTTAGATGACATCTTGATCTTCTGCCAAAGTTGGAAGGAGCACCTCCACCATATTTGATAGGTCCTTCAAACCCTGCAACAACACGCATTGTGTACCAATTTGGAGAAATAGATTTTTGGCATGACCCAGGTTCAATATCTGAGGTACATCATTGATTAGATCGGTGTGCATGTAGACCCAACCAAGATACAAGTCATTCGGGATTGTCCAGCCCCAACCACTCTAAAAAAGCTCTGCATCTTCCTGGGTCTTGCCAATTTCTACCACAAGTTCGTGTTGGGGTCCTTTCATATGATCCGGATCTTGGGAGGAGGCCCCCAAGATCTAAAAGATTGAAATGGATCTTAGGAGGAGAGACCCCCAAGATCTGAAAACTTGCAATGGATCTTGGGGGAAAGACCCCAAGATCTGAAAATTTGAAATTACCAGAAGAAAAATATGAGAATTCCCAATAAACAAAACCACAAAGAAACTTTTTATTAAAACCAAAGTGGAAATAAACCAGCTAGGGCAATGGTAGCTTATCTCTGAGAAGAGATGTGGCGGCTACATGCCTCTAAACTGTAAGGCTACATTGTGGCGGACAATCTGTCCTTTTACAAAATTGTGACTTGTTACTTATAGTATTTTTCTAGTTACAATACCATGGGCCAATTCCATGGGTGAATGATACCATGGGTGATTTTTAAATACCACGGGCAGATGCCATTTACAATACCATGGGTCAATTCCATGAGGTGAATGAATACCATGGGTGGGTTTTACAATACCACGGGCGGATGCCATTTACAATACCATGGGTAAATTCCATGGGTCAATACCATAGATAACCAATACAAGGGGCCATTTTCCATTCGGATCATCATATCACTTAGCCTTTAAGTCAAGTAACCAAGAGCGGCACAAAAGAAAACAAATTTGGTCTGAAAACCACAGAAGGTGTTTTTTGAGTTGAAGCATCGCCTCTACTCTACACTAGTGCTCACATTACCAGATCTGCAACAACCATTTGAGATTGAGAGAGACACCTCCAACTGCTATTTTTGCAGTTATTACTTAATAGGGGAATTGCGTGGCTTACCACAGTGAGACACTTTCAGACACAGTCCAATAGTATCCCACTTATGACAAAGAAATTTATTCCATTATGCATGCCAGCCATCAATGGAAGCATTACATTCTCAGGAAGGAAACAGTCATCCACATAGATCACCGACCCCTGCAGTTCATACAAACACAAGGGAAGTTTTAGAATGGTAGCCATCATAAATTTTCCATATACCTGCAACAATTCCATTTGAACATTAAGTACAAGAAGGGCATCGCCAATAATCTTGCACATTGCCTCAACTAACCACTAGACATGGCACTCATCACTATGCTTGACTCCTGTGGCATGAGACTTCCGAGTGGTTGTCTCTTTACAAGAGTGATCCAGAATTCGGCAACACATACTAGACACTTCTGGAAGGTAAGAAAGTTAAAAAATTTCACCTCCAGGATCCACTGTTATGCCACCTGGGACACATATGTGTTCCTTCAAGAAATTGTGCCAAGATGATTTGGGAGGCACACTACAATTGGGTTGCTGGACTTTTCAGAGTAGAGAAAAGAGTGGTAGTATTGTAGAAGTATTTTTATTGGCCGAACCTTCGTCAGGATATTTGAAGGTACATTATATCATGCATTGTCTACACCATTTCAAAACCAACCATCAAGAAGAAAGGCCTATATAATCCTCTACCTACTCCTAGTCGACCTTGGGGATCCATCTCCATGGATTACATGTCGGGTCTTCCTTCTACTAAGCACAAAAATGACTGTGCTTTTGTGTTCATTGACAGATTCTCTAAGTTGCACATTATGGAGACCTACAAGAAGAGTATCACAACAGAGGTGATTGCTAATCTCTTCTTTGAGCAAGTGTGGATACACTTTGGGATCCCATAGTCCATTGTTTATGATTAGAACAATAGATTTCTAAGTGAATTTTAGTCAAGTCTCTGGTTGATGTTGGATACCAACCTCACAAATTCCACGGATTTCCATCCCCAAACTGATGGTGAAATAGAAGTCATTAACAGGATGATCATACACATTATGTGCATGTACAACTCGAAGCATCCACACACATGGGATGAAAGCCTTCCTTATGTCCAACACAACTACAACAAAGCTTCCCACAGCTCAATGGGCCATAACCCCTTTCAGATATGGTTAGTATTTCAGCCATTATGTCTCATTAATGTGGCCATACCATTTGCAGCTACACAGGTAGATTCGGCTCATGTCCAGCATAAATCCCGCAAGGCTAACAACTTCATTGAGCAGATTCAACACATCCACTAGTAGGTCCATGATATATTGGACAAAGCCAATGCTAAGTACAAGCAACACCATGATCAGCATCGGGTGTGGCACAAGTTCCAAGCGGGCAACAAAGTTTGGCTACATTTACAGAAGTAGCGCCTCACTGGACCCCACTGCAAGCTTCTCCCGCTCTGATATGGGCCATACACCATCACCAAGGATGTAGGGGACAATTCCTTCGAGCTTACCATTGCATTGTTCCTTGGTTTGCACCCAATGTTCATTGTAGACCACCTTCGACCATACTTTCCACCATTGTTGTACACATCCGACATTGCAAAACAACTCACACCAACAGAGCTAAATCCAGATTGCATGGAACATGCCACAACTTATCGAATCATGGACACAAAAGTCAAGAACACTTTCCCATAGATAATCCAACTATATAGGGTTGTTAAAGCTGGCCAACTCTTTCACCAAGGCAAGTGGCTCACTAGGGACCAAGTTCAACAGAAGTTTCCCCATCTCATGGAAGCACTCAACGCAATTGAGACCATTGCTTCCTAAGGGGAGAGGAATGATCTAAGTGGATATTGGTGGTCACCCTCCTATTCCACTTGGACCCCCGATACTGTCTCTTTCAATTTTTTAGTTTCCTTAATTGTAGCACAATTTACTATTTTTGGAAATTTTTCGGGTCCTAAACTTCTGGAGCTGTTTTGAGATGCTAAACAACATTTTTAGGGAAAACAAGAGACTGAAAACATCCAAAATTGTTTTATGAATATTTTTTGGCCTCTTCTTCGACATATTTGAAACAAGGTATTATGACAACCAAAAAAAGATCGTATGCCAAAGTTACGACCCTGGGAAGTTCATGTACCAATTTACCCAAACATGGCCCACAGCTTTTGGCGCTTCATCTCGTAGGTTTAGGTTTTTGGATGCTCAAGGGTTTCCATTGTTTCTCAATCATAAATAGGCATTTGAGCCTTATTGTAACATAGTTCAGAGGCATGTTGCCACCACATCTCTTCTGAGAGATAAGCTACCATTGCCCGAGCTAGTTTATTTCCATTTTGTTTGTAATCATATTTTAGTATTCTGATATTAATGAAATGAAGTTTTATTTTTGTTGCATTTATTTATTTAGGGTTATATGTGTAATTTTTTGTGTTCCTATTGAAGTTCAGAACAGTGGTATCAGAGCGGTCTACTCTTTCTCTGTTTTTCTTTGCATGTCCCCAATGAGGTCAAGGTATAAGGAGTTATGGCTCGATCTGGTTGAACCTTTGCAAGAATAGCCTCGCAAAGCCCGACAACCTCCCATGGTAGAAGAAAAGAAATATGAGGGGCAAGGATATCCTTTAAAAGTGTTCCATGAGGAATCCCTCGAGTGACAAAGGAACATGATGATGGTTAAATTTTCCTAGATCCTTTGATAACTACCCACAGTTGACAAATCTTCATCCAACAGCCACTCTAGAATCGCCACTCCTTTTAAGGTACAAGTTAACTTTGATATTCCCATAGTTGAGGGTGAGATAGATGTAGACTTTGTAGATAAATGGTTGAATCTATTGGAATGATATTTTTTAGTTCATAACTTTTCCAATCAGGAAAATATTACTTTTGCACTTCTCAAAGCCACCCCACACATCAAGTACTAGTGGGAAACCTACTATGAATGAGAGGACGAGAGGAAATCCTCATTGTTTTTAGCCGCACCCACTTGGATTCTTTCCCAGACGCCATCAAGGAACAATATTACCCTTTCAGGAGCTATGAAGATAAATAGATAAAGTGGACTCCACTACAACAAGGAAGGGACCAAGATGTGTTAGAGTTCAAAAACATGTTCCATACCCTCTGCATGAATTTGGGTATCAAGAATTCTGAACAAAATTTGGTACTCAAGTACCGCAACTATCTACACAAGTATATCCAGTACGAGATGGAGTTTCTGGTCATTTCCTCTCTTTACATGGAATACCAATACATTTTCAAGATTGAGTAGAACTTTAAATAAAGGAAGCAAGACTTTGGATCTGTGAATCCGAAGCAAGGAAAATGCGACCCCAAACCATAGAGAAAAGGACAAGGCCAAGGCAAGGAGACCCAGGATGACCCGTTGAAGCCGCAAGAAAAGAAAAACACCATGAAGATAAATAAGGACACAAGAAAATGGTGTGAGTTCCATAAGAGCTCCACTCATAACACAAGTGAGTGTCAGGCCAAAGAGTCATTGGTGGTCGAGCTGAAGGCTTCCAAAGCAGACATAGTTTCAGACTCTGAGTCAGAACCTAATAGCAGGAATGACAAAGGGAAGTAGATCATTGATGCAGAGCCCAATACCATCATGGCCACCACCAAGATCCATAAGAATGAGCCTAAAAATCCAGAGGAGGGGGAACGCCTCTTCCACACATAGATGTGGATTAAAGGTTCCCCACTGTAGTTCATTGTTGAAAGCGGCAGCCAAAAGAACATCATTTTAGCAGAGGTCATGAAGTGTTTGGGCCTACTGACAACAGCACATCCACAGATGCATATCATCAATTGGCTTCATTAAGGAAAACATCTCCATGTCAACTAGTATTGTCACCTTTCCTACAGCATCAATCCCTTCACATATGAGGTAATGTGTGATGTTTCTCCTCTTGAAGTTTGTGATGTATTATTAGGACAACCATACTTGTGGAAGCTACATGTTGTATATGAGTCTAGACCTTGCTCTATGATTACTTTACGCAATAAGTTGTATAGGATAATGAAGGTAGCCCCACCTACTGCTATCTCTTTAATCAATGAAATGAAACGTAGTAAGATCATTTTCCAGACCAGGAAATTTGTTTTCCTTATGATACGCCTTTAGGGCAAGACGAATATTGTGGCCATGACTTCTATACAGGGCTCCTCCACACAACAATAGCAGATAGACAAGGTCATGGAGGAGTACAGGAACATTTTCACCTAACCTACAGGGGTACCTCTGAACTATTAGGTCAATCACTTCATTGATATGACCCTGGGTGTCCTGATACCAGCCAATGCACTAATCTATCGATGTTCTGTTCTGGAGAACGATGAGATCAAGATGAAAATTCAGGAATTGTTGCAGAAAGGGAACATCAAGCCAATATCATCATCCTGCCGGAGCTCGATTGTATTGGTACAAAAGAAGGACATGACCTCGAGACTCTATATTGACTATCGGGCACTGAACAAGATCACTGTCCAGAGTAGGTACCCAAGCCCACTGATTGATGACCTTCTGGACTAGCTCAAGGGTGCCAAATATTTCAGCAAGATTAACTTGAAGTTTGGTTATCAACAGGTGCCTATCAAACCCTCCGATGTGTGGAAGACTACCTACAAATCCAAGGAGGGCCTTTCGAATGGTTGGTAATGCATTTCAGGTTGACGAATGCCCCTACAAACTTCATGAGATTCATGGAATACATCTTGCGACCCTTCACCAATGCATTCATGGTGGTGTATTTACATGACATCTTGATTTGTAGCAAAAGCTGGGAAGAGTAGATCTGCCATATTCGATAGGTCCTTCAAACCCTGCAACAACACAAGCTATGTGAATTTGGAGAAATGCACTTTTGGCATGATCCGGGTTCTATATCTGAGGTACATCATTGATGAGTTAATTTTGCATGTTAGCCCAGCCAAGATACAAGTCATTCAAGATTTTCCAACCCCAACCTCTCTAATAGAGCTCCGCAACTTTCTGGGTCTTTCCAATCTCTACCATAGGTTCATGTTGGGGTTCTCTCATATCACTTGTCCTTTAAGTCAATTCACCAAGGGCAACGTGAAATAAAAAATTATTCAAAACCCAACATAAGGCATTTTGTGAGTTAAATCATCGCATCTACTCTGCACCATTGCTCACAATACAAGACCAGCAACAACCATTTGAGATTGAGACAAATGCCTCCAACTATGTGGCTTACCACAATGAGACACTTTCAAACACTGTCTGAAAGTATCCCACTTAGGACAAAGAAATGTATTCCATTGTGCACACATGTCATCAATGGAAGCATTACTTTTTGGGGAAGGAAGCAATCATCCACATAGATCACCAACCCCTGTAGTTCATACAGACACAAGGGAAGTTGCAAAATGATTGCCATCAGAAATGGTCCACATACCTGCAACAATTCCATTTGAACATTAAGTACAAGAAGGGAAGTGCAAATAATGTTGCAGACTACCTCAGCTAACCACCAGCCATATCATTGGTCACTGTGCTTAACTCTTGTGTCCACGAGATTTCGGGGTGGTTGCATCTTTACAAGAGTGATCTAGAATTCCGCAACACATACCAGACACTCCTGGTAGGTAAGAAAGTTAAAAAAATTCACCTCCAGGATGCACTATTATGCCACCTAAGACACATCTATGTTCCTTCCACCGAGCATTCCAAGATGATTTGGGAGGCACGCTATAGTTGGGTCACTGGACATTTCAAAGTAAAGAAAAGAGTGGCAGTACTGCAGAAGTATTTCTATTGGTCGAACCTTTGCTAGGATTTTGGGAGGTACATTAAATCCTGCACTACTTGCGCCATTTCCAAACCAACCATCATAAAGTAAGGACTATATACTCCTCTGCCTACTCCTAGTCGACCTTGGGAATCCATTTCCATGGATTACATGTCGGGCCTTCCTTCTACTGAGCACGACAATGACTACATTTTCATGGTCATTGATAGATTCTCTAAGATGGCCATTATGGAGGCACATAAGAAGAGTATCACAACAAAGACCACTATTAAGCTCTTCCTTGAGTGAGTATGTGTACACTTTGGGATCCCATAGTCCATTGTCCTTGATCGGGATAGTAGATTTCTAAGTGAATTTTGGTCAAGTGTTCGGTCTATGTTGGATAGCAAACTCACTAAGTCCATGGCTTTCCATCCCCAAACTGATGGCCAAACAGAAGTCGTCAACAAGATGATTGTACACATTCTGCACATGTACAACTCGAAGCATCCACACAGATGGAATGAAATCCTCCTCTATATCTAACACAGCTACAATAGATCTTTGCACAGCTTAACGGGCCATAGCCCCTTTCAAGTAGGGCTAGGATTTCAGCCATTATGTCTCATTTATGTGGCCATACCATTTGTAGCTACTCAGGAAGATTTGGCTCATGTTCAGCCCGAAGTTGATAGGGCTAACACCTTCTTTGAGTGCATTCAACACATCCACCATCATGTCCATCATATATTGGACAAAGTCAATGATAATAATAAGCAGCACCATGATCAGCATCTGGTGCCCCAAAAGTTCCAGGTGGGCGACAAATTTTGGTTACATTTGCAGAAGGAGCGCATTGCTAGTCCCCACTGCAAGATTTTCCTGCTCTAACATGGGCCATACACCATCACCAAGGTTGTTAGGGACAATGCCTTCAAACATAGAATTACACCATTCCCTGGTCTGCACCTAGTGTTCAATGTAGACCACCTTCGGCCATACTTTCCACCATTGATGGACACATCCAACGTTGCAAAACAACAAACACCAATAGAGCTAAACGCAGACTGCATGGAATAGGCCACAACTAATTAGATCATGGACACATAGATCAAGAACACTCACCAACAGAAAATCCAACTATGTCAAGTTGTCAAAGCTGGCCAACTCCTTCACCAAGGCAAGTGGCTCACTAGGGACCAAGTTCAGCAAAAGTTTCCCTGTCTCATGGAGGCACTCAATGTGATGGGGACCATTTCTTCCTAAGGGGGGAGGAATGATCCAGGTGGATATTGGTCGCCACTCGACTATTCTAGTTGGACCCCCAACACTGTCTCTTTCAGTTTTTCAGTTTCCTTAATTGTAGCACAATTTACTATTTTTGGTAGTTTTTCGAGCCCTAAACTTTCGAACTTGTTTTAAGGCCCTAAATGATGTTTTTAGGGACAACAAAGAGACCAAAAGTGTCCCAAATCGGAAGGCCGATTTGGTTTTGGCCTCCTCTTCGAGATCTTTGAAAATAGGTATTATGATATCTAAACAAAGATTGTATGCCAAAGTTACGAACTTGGGAAGTTGATGTACCAATTTACCCAAACAAGGCCCACAGTTTTGGCGCTTCATCTCCTAGGGTTAGGTTTCTGGATGCTCAAGGTTTCCCATTATTTATCAATAATAAGTAGTAATTTGAGCATCATTGTAACATAGTTCAGAGGCATATATCCACCACATCTCTTCTCAAAGATAAGTTACCATCCCCCGAGCTAGTTATTTCCATTCTATTTGTAAGCATATTTCAGTATTCTGATATTAGTGAAATGAAGTGTTATTTCTATTGCATTTCAGTATTTATGGTTATATGTGTAATTTATTTTGTTCTTGTTTAACTTTCGATCATTTGTGGTATCTATTTGACCAACCAAACCTGAATGATAGGCAGGCTCAGTGGTTGGCCACAATCAGTTCGATTTTGAGATCAGGTATATCAAACGTAAAGAGAATAGGGTGGCAGATTCTCTTAGCGGGCGGATACAAGTAACTCAGTCAGCAGCTATGAGCTCCTATGGGACAAAATTACAAGATAAGATCACGTAGGTAGGTCAGTAGGACTTAAGGTATATGGAGATTATGCACAGGTTACAGCAGAGTACAGGTACAAATGCAAGTGCACAGGATGTGGACTATTGTCTTACAGTAGACAGATTGGTTAGGTTAAAAAATAGGATATATGTGCCATATAGTAGTGAGCTCAAGAAGGTGATCTTGAGGTATTTTCATGTGAAACCATATTCAGGTCACCCAGGCTATCAAAAGGCATTAACCGCAGTGAAGAAATATTATTATTGGTCGAACCTGAAGAGGGATGTAGCAAAGTTTGTGGCTAGGTGTTTTGATTGTCAGTGTGTGAAGGAAGAGCGTACGCATCTAGGTGGACTGCTATAGCTGATTGCAATTCTAGAATGGAAATGGGAGTTCATTTCCATGGACTTTATCACAAGCTTGCCAAGGACAGTGAGACAACATGATTCCATGATGGTTGTTGTGGACAGGTTGACAAAGATTGTGCACTTCATTCCAATGAAGTCTACATTCTTAGTTAGCGATGTAGCATACTTATTCATCTAAGATGTGGTTAGATTGCAGGGTGTTCAAAAGAACATTGTGTCAGACAGGGATGCAAATTTCACTTCCAAGTCTTGGAAGGAGTTGTTTACAGGTTTGGGCATAGAGATGGCCTTCAGTACATCTTATCATCCACAAACCAATTAACAGACTAAGAGGGTCAATAGGAAATTGGAGGACATTTTGAGGATGCACATGATGCATCAGTAGCAAAAGTGGGAAGAGTACCTTTCACTGGTACAATTCGCTTATAACAATGAGTACCAATAGTCACTAAGGATGAGTCTATTTGAGGCATTGTATGGGAAAAGTTGCAATACTCCCCTCAATTGGAGTGATCCCGTTAACAGGGTGTTGATTGGAACCAACATGTTGGTGGACATAGAACAAGAAATGAAAGTTATAAAGAACAATCTAAAGGAGACTTAGGATAGGAAAAAGAGGTATGAAAATTGGAATAGGTTGTTCAAGGAGCTGCAAGTTATGGAAGAGGTGTACTTGCACATCAAACCAAAGAAGAGCTCCTTGCAAATTGGATCATGTGCTAAGATGGAACCATGGTTTTGTGGACCCTTCAGTATTATTGAGAGGATTAGGCTAGTAGTCTATCAACTTGCATTACCTTCGAAAGAGAAATTCCATGATGTTTTCCATGTGTGATTGCTTAAGAAGTATGTTAAATATGTTGATCATGCGATTGAATGGTCTATATTGCAGGTGGAACTAGATGGAGAATTTCAGTCGAAGCCTCATTGTATATTGCAGAAAATTTTTCTCATGCTCCAGAACCAAGCAATCGAGTAGTTTAAGGTGCAATGGAAGAACTTTGGGCTCGATGAAGCTACATGGGATATGGTAGATCAGATGCAAGTTATGTATCCTTCATTGTTTATCGATTGAGGCAAAGCAATTTTGGTATGGTGTTTTGGTATATTTCTTGGTATATGTTTTGGTACATGTTTTGGTGATCTTTGGTATATGTACATATGTATATCGATGTAATTCCACCATGAGCTATGTTATAAAGCTTGAATAAGTGGTATGGGTCTCATCTCATTTATGATGTTATACTTGTTATGTTTTCATGTTGGTTTTCTTCTTAGCAAGTTGATCATTGCAAATACTACAACGAGCTAGTTTATAAAGCAACATTGGTAGTATGTTTTACATACAACATTCTTGTGGTTATAGGTGTTGTTGAAAACCAAGGACAGTGTTACCCCAAGGGGGAGGGTTCTGTAACAGTCCTGGTGAAAATTCTATGTAATAAAAGTTAATAAAGGCAAAATAATAACCATGGTTGATGGGACACTTATTCCAAGCAGAATGTTGGGTAAAATCATAGTGATGGGGATCACTTGTGGTTGATTAATGGCTAAGGAAATTCACAAAAGGGAATGGAAAAGAGTTTGGAAAGGAAAAATGGCATTTTTGGCACATTTATTTATGAAAATAATGGAAATTAGGAGAAAAGGGAGGTGAAAGGCCATAGGTTACATGTGAGGAGGAAATGAAGGAAAATAATGGAAAATGAAGAAAATAGAGGCCTCATTAATAAAAAGGCTTTTGAGGAAACTTAGAGTTTTCTTGGAGGACTCTTGGAGGGTGTGGCATACTTGAGTTTTGGAGCAAGAAGGCAAAGGAATAGTAGGAAAGCATAAAAGAAAATCAGGATCAACAACTACAATGGATTTTGATTGCATGTACTAAGTTGCATGGATGTTCTCCCCACTAGTTTTGGCATGCATGGCATATGCATGTGGTTTATTGGTCATGATCTATCACTGGCAAGGAGGATTGTCTAGATTGATAATGAAATTTCCTAGCCTTTCCATTTCTTGGATAGTCATGGTGTTGTGGGTCCATTTCTTTGATTTTGTGGTTGGTTCTCATGTTTCCTTTAGCTTGGGTAGAGTTACTAGTTCCTGGAAGCCCTCATTGGACAAACGCTCTAGAAGCACTATAACAGCTTGGGTTGAGTTACTAGTCTTAGAAGCCTTGGTTGGAAAAACGATCTAGAAGCCCTTGGTGGGTTGAGTTACTAGTCCTAGAACCCCTGGTTAGACAAATGCTCTGGAAGCATGGATAAGTTGTGTGCTAGATTAGTAGTCTTGGAAGCCTTGGTTGAAACAAACACTTTAGAGCCCTAGAAGACTTGGGTAGAGACCAACATGATGACGGTTTTGTGATGTCTGATTGTGACATGGAATAATTGTTTGACGGGTTGAGGTGGTTAGCCTCTGGAAGCCCTAGATTATTTTGGATTGATGTGTTCTGTGATATCCCACATTCATGCTTGGAATATGGCACGAGGGTGAATGGTTAAAGAGAGATTTGGCTCAACCATTTTACAGTTGTGTGGAACTTGGTAGTTGCATCCCGGGTTTGGATTTTGCATCATCAATATGAGGTTATTTCTCCTTGTATTTTTAAGAGTATTATATTGGTTATATGTGGATCATATGGCTATGATTCCCTTCGTATTTCTATTTGTATTATGTTGGTTCTTTATATGTTTTATGACCGTAGCTATTTATGGCTCTCATCATGTTTTTACTTGTAAATGAATGAACAATGTATCTATGACCTAATGGATGAAAATGCACTATTGAGTTGAGGCATCATTGCTTCTTGGTGATTCTCATATGAGTATGAGACCCCTATTCTTAGATATGTTGTTTACACCTATAGATTATGTATTTGTGATATGTTTGATAAAATTCTTGTCATAGCTAGTAGGGTTCTGGTGAAGGGATTGTTCAAGTATTTTCATTTGCATGAGTGTTTCCTTGTTATCTTTCTATTATGAAGGTGTCATTCAATTCTAGGTAGTGCCCTAGGCTCTTGGCCTGAAAATGTGGCTCAAATGCCAAGGACACGGACACATCATTGAGAAAAATAGTCCCTATACGCTGGCAGACCTTGTCATGAGAGCATCCAGAGCCTCCTGGACGTTGTCAAGTCCATATCATAGGAGCGTTCAGAGGTTAAGTGTTCTAAAACCTTAGTGGGACCCAGGGGCTAGTTATGAGAAATGTTGGGATGGTTCTTGGGGGTCCTATAGCATATGTGGAAGGTTTGTATGATGTGTTTCCATCGATTCCATTTCCTTAAGCTCACATAGGAGGTTGAACAAATTCATAGTAGCCTCTCCTCACATGTTTACCTCGGTTGGCCGGTTACTTGGGTAGATGTGGGAGGAGGGTGTTACAAAATTCAAGAACTTCTGTGCATCAGAAGGGATTTGGCTCAAGTTAATAGCACCTAATAATCCATAGTAGAATGGGGTGGATGAAAGGAAGAATAGAAGTATTATGGGCACATGAGGCGATGTTACATGATCATGGCCTACCATTGCATTTGTGGTTTGAAACATGCAACACAGTTGTATATGTGCAAAATAGGAGTCCTCATCGAATTTTCGAGATGAGTATACTAGAAGAAGATTTTTTCCATAAGAAATTAGATGTGGCACACTTCAGGATATTTATTCCATTAGTTTACTATCATGTTACCAAGGATGCAAGTAAAAATCTAGAACCAACAATTGAGTTGGGCATTTTTTTCTGGTACACTGATCAACCTCACAACTATTGAGTGTACCTACCATCTCACAGGATGACAGTGGTTCATAAAGATGTGAATTTTGATGAAGAGAAGGCCATGATATGAGCTTTAGGTTCATGGAGAAGAGGATCTTTTAGCTCCAAAGGAAGAAGGTCAAGATGATGTGGAGCAACCACATGCAGAGGAGCAGAGGGTGGAAGCAACCACTCATGCAGAGACTTCCCTAGATGGAAAGAACTACACCAGAGAGGCTGACATATTGATGCATGGTGCTAGAGAAAATGTGGGAGCACCCACACCAAAATGTAGGCAGAGGAGGTCACCATATTAGTACACTGGCTACATGGATCTGATGAGCAAGAGTGTAGAGATTGGGCCATCCTTATTTGAGGAAGCATTACAGAAACCAATATTAGTTGATGCCATGGTTGAGAACTATGACACCATTATCAGAAATGGTGTTTGGGAAGTGGTCCCAAGACTAGAAGACAAGTTAGTGGTGAGTTCCATATGGCTTTACAAGGTAAAGCAAGAAATAGATGGGAGTGTGGACAAACACGTTGACGATGCTAGACCCGCCAACACGTCAGGGGATCTCCCCAATAAGAAGTCCCAATTAGACCTCAGACCATTTGGTGTAGGAGTCCCAGCAGTGGGTCATATGGTAATGCCTTGACCACGAATTCCCATAGAGGAAAGTAAGATAACTCTGTTCGTAGCAAGGGTGTGACAGTTGTAGTGAGTCAAGGAAGGTGCACGAGAGGTTCTAACACATGGGGGTTGAGATGAGTGCACCCCTTGGAAACTTGTG
The DNA here is from genome assembly GCA_000404065.3 of Pinus taeda. Taxonomy (NCBI): domain Eukaryota; kingdom Viridiplantae; phylum Streptophyta; class Pinopsida; order Pinales; family Pinaceae; genus Pinus; species Pinus taeda. The sequence goes on from APFE030637381.1 coordinate 655,427, forward strand.
ATAGCACTCAGCTTGGAAGGGAACGCATGAGCAAATATACATCACAACATGGAAGGAAAGTTACCGAGCAATACAAAGTGATGGTTAAACCAATAGAACATTTCAGAAAGATTTATACATACTTATACAAAATAGTCTATACATGCATACGTAAGAAAGAAAATACATATATAATTTAGAGTAAACTAGATAGCATAGAATATAATACAAAATATGCATGAAACATGCTAGCTCTTGTTATATAAAGAAGTGTAAGTTCAAGTCATACAATACATCCATGTCCAACCACTAGTTCCAATAGTAGAACGTTACAACCACAACCGCCTGCTCCTCCAAAGAGATGTACTAGCTATGTGCAGTCGACCAACCAAGGCTTGTTAGAATACTATCCAAGCTCTATCTAAGATAGTCATATCAGAAGCTTGGCTGACCAAAAGCCTATACAATGAGTTATGAGGGACTATTTATAGCGAAGGGTGGGGTGACCTTTGACTTTCCCCTTTTTGATAGTTCAACTACCCTCATGGCTCTTCATCTACTCTATGATTGTTACATCCAATATCACAACTTGACGTACACTTGAAATGACTTTACATCATAATTCAAATGTACCCACGTGAAACAAAATGGCTTGAGCAAGCCAAGCTAGACATCACTCTGACTTAGACAACCATGGAAGTCCAACTCCTCACCATCCTCATGTTGATCGACATTAACATACTGATTCCAAGACAGGTAGTCCTTAATGGTGTCTGTGTGCTCTGCGGGGACATATGTATGAAACATGACTCTTGCCTCCATAGCATCTTGGTACACTTCTCGAGCTCCTTTTTCCAACTCGTCTAAAAGCATGTGCATCAATGTGACCGGACCAGCAACATACTTATGCATGATGTCTGCACTCATGTGAAAGTATGGGCTGGTGGCAATGTGCATCAACTCATCCAAGTATGAGTCAAGCTCTAGTCAGACCTGTTTCTTTATCTTCGCCTGAGTAAGAGTCCCAATACCTAGGATTGCATGTGTGCACACCACAAAATCCATACTCTTGAATACTCATGCATGGGAAGCCTGTATGCTAGTGATAAGCTACGGGAGCTCTTCATAGTTCCGGATCTGACTCCAGATAAGTCCTTCAATCTCAACCACATTAGCCCTCAAGATCTTAGGAAAGTAAAGTAGGGCTCCCTTGTATTTCATCATCCATGTTTGCATGTCATCAACAACAGCATGCAAGTTTGTCAAGGTATGTGCTCTCCTAGCACGTCGTTGCTACCATCCGTTGATATGGACAACTACCTTATGTGTGATACCAAACTTGGAGTACAACACTCACATAACTATGTCAAGGGACAATAATTCATCTAGTATTTCCTTCTTCAGTTCAACTCGGGCAAGCATTGTCACCAAGTCTCCTCCTTCCTTGGCCATCTGTAGTTCCTTCTCCATTCGCTCATTCTCAGCTATCAGAAAGCAGACATTTGAGCTAGTGGTTTTCACATACACTCTGGTTGCATCGGCTAAGGCTATTGGATGTTTGCTCACATCATTCACGATCACCTGTTCCTAAAATTGCATAGGAGATGTATGATCCTCTGAAGTTAACACTCTGCGAGACAACACAACTCTATGTTGAGATTCATCAAATGAGATGTTGTGCATCTCTCCTTTTGGCTGATCACCAAGGATCTCAGTTCCTCCTTGGTCACTTGATACTTGTTTATCATTTGGATGTGGTGAAGTAGGTAAGTCGACCTCTTGGTGGTGAGGCATGAGGTTGGTGTCTTGTTCCAACTTCTGATTCTCCATGTCTGCATCCAACTTTTGAAGTGCTTATTCTATCTCATGAGAGAAGTCTTACTCATGTGATGGTTGACCCTATATGCCTAATGCCAATTGATCTGATAAGTCCATTACCTACACGGGCATTGTTTCATCTATTTGCACATGTTGTGCCCCCTACTATATCTATTGATACTACACTTCCCTATCCTTTTTGTGCAGCTCTTGTTCCTTTCGGAGTTGCTCCCTCAGCTCATGCAACTCCTTCTCTGCTTCTTCCATTATTCTCTTATCCCTCTGCCTTTGTGTGATTCACATGTAGTGTTGGTGCTTCTTTGCCTCTATAGGCATAGCTTCTTTCTCTACCAATGGATCTACTCGAAACTTGCAGCTTTGCTCCTCCTCCATGTGATTGACAATCTTCCTTTTTCCCTTGTCGTGCACTAGTATGCTTTCCTCTGCTACTACTGTTGTTGGCACTCTCTGAGATACTACCTCATGTTGTTTTTCTAACCACTCCATAGTGAAGCTGACCTATTCATTGTGTTTAGAAAAATTGTAGCAATATCTCCATGGGTCCTCCTCAGCCCAATGAAATTCCCTGTGGATCCAGTTGAACTGAACTCTCATGCGATGATCCTTCACAATACAATGTGGGTCATACAGATTGTAACTCTGGAGGTCGAATGGATACTTCTTCATTTGTTCTACTTTGACATCCACTCGCTTGATACTCCAGATCTCGTATAACCCAATCCACAACGGAGGAGTGGGCCAAGGTGCCTTCTCCTTCCAGTGCACTCTAGTTGTCAATCTTGATGAGATGTGATATGCTACTTTCTGCATGACAAGCATGTCCAAGCCAAACTTCAGTAGAACATGCGGAGGCTTCTTCGTGTTGAACATTTGGATGAAGGTGTTGGACAATGAGGCATACCAATCAGCAATTTCTAACAATGCCTCCATTGCTTCCTTTGACATGCAAGGTGGATCTTATTCGAATATCACCTTGTAAATTGGGGTGTCAAAATGATTAGATAGCCGTGTGCTTACTCCTCTAAAGCTGCATTCAGATAACAACTTGAAATTTGTGTTCAAAGTAGTCTCCACCGTTGACCATACCCACTCCAAACATGGGAACTCCTGTCGGGCATAGGTTGCATCTAATCTAACACCTTCCAGGGTAAATGTGCATATAAAAAAAAACATAATAGGAACAAAAATACAATAAACATATCAGCCATCAAAATCCATATATATATCAGTACATTTTCACATGAAAATCAAGGGAATGAATTTTTTTCATTAATAAATGCAATGAACCAACCAGAGATGGGACTACCACGTTCCACCCAAACATAGATTGGTTAAGCCAAGTCTCTCTTCAGCCAATCACATTCGTGCCATATTCCATGCATGAATGTGGGATCTCATAGGACACATCAATCAAAACTCATCCAGGGCTTCCAAAGGCCACCCACCTCAACCCATCAAACAATGATTCCACCTCACATTTGGACATCACCGAAAACCATCATCAGATTGGTCTCCATCCAAGCCTTCCAAGGCTTCCATAGTGTTTGTCCAACCAAGGCTTCCAAAACTAGTAACTCAACCCATAGCTTATACAGGGCTTCCAGAGTGTTTGTCCAACAAAGGCTTCCAAGATTAGTAACTCAACCTGCCAAGGGCTTCCAGAGTGTTTGTCCAACTAGGGCTTCCAAGACTAGTAACTCAACCCAAGCTGTTACAGGGCTTCCAAAGTGTTTGTTCAACCAGGGCTTCCAGGACTAATAACTCAACCCAAGCTAAGGAAACATAAGAACCAACCAAAACAAAGCAATGAAATAAACCCATAATCACCATGGCTATCCAGGAAATGGCGAGGCTAGGCAATCAACTGTCGATCCAAGCAATCCTCCATGCCAATGATAGATCACAACCAAGAAACCACATGCATGTCAAAACTAGTGAATAAATCATACATGCAACTCAATACCTACAAGAAAATATAATGTAGATGTTGATGATGATGCCTTCGTGTGCTTTCATGTTCTTCCTTTGCCTTATTTCTCCAAGAATCCAAGTATGCCACACCATCCAAGAGTGTTCCAAGAAAACTCTAAGTAACCAAGAGTATGAGAGAGAGAGATAATAATGAGAGAGATCCAAAACTGAACTGACCAAGTCTTGGCAACTAATCCTTATAAGCCTTTTTATGAATGAGGCCTATATTTTCTTCATTTTCCATTATTTTCTTTCATTTTCCTCCTCACTTGCAACCTATGACCTTTCACCTCCTTTTTCTCCTAATTTCCATCATTTTAATAAATAAATGTGCCAAAATGCCTTAGCCATTTCCTTTGCCAATTTCCTTAGCCATAAACAATCAAATGAACACCCCCTAGGATGTCTTGCCCAACATTCAGCTTGGAATACGTGTCTGATCATCCATGGTATTTATATATTTTTACATGGAATTTTCACCAAGGCTATTACAGAACCCTCCCCCTTGGGGGAACACCATCCTCGGTGTTCAATCACACATATACCTCATCATCCTGCTGAAAGAAGACATACTTCTCATGGAGCTTTGTAACCCAACTCGATTCAGTATTTACAATGAAAGATTTGCTCAAGACATAACATCATAACAACATGACAACATACCGCATAGTGGAGATTTATAACACAACTCATTATAGTATTTACAATGATCATTCTTCTTAAGAAAAGTGATATGACATCATAACATCATGATAACATAACCACATGATAGCATAATTAAATTACACCCATACCACATAGTGGAGCTTTATAACATAGCTCGTTACAGTATTTACATCCATACACGAGTGTACATATGTTTTGGTATATCAAAATATATATACCAAAACATATGCCAAATAATATACCAAACATGTATCAATCATACACTAATCATCATATAGCATATATCAAAACATCATAAGGCATATATCAAAACATCATATAGCATGTATCAACCAACATAAAGCACATATCAAATCATCATAAAGCATATATCAACCATCATAAATCATATATCAATCACCACAAAGCATATACTAAACCAACATAAATCAAATACTAAACCATAATAAAGAAACTACCAAACCACCAAACCACCATATCAAGCTGCTAATTATTGTAGTTGATTTCAACTACCCAATCGAGCATGTTCATGATTCTTGTACCATGCACATAGCTTCCATCAATTTTAAAATAAATTCACATCATACCTCATTCGTATATCTTCAATACAGTATATTTGCAATCATGTTCACTTCCTATCACAACAAGCCAAACTAGCATATTTAACCAAGTCAACATGTATAAAAATATCACATCAGGTTAGCTCAAAACACAACCATCATAGATTAAAACCATAAATCACATGTAACCATAATAAACCAGAATCATAGATCATATATAATCATCATATGCCATAGTCATGAATCACGTGCATAATAAAACTGAAATAAAATGCTAATACTTATCCTTTCATCAATCCTTGCTTCTACATTTCTCTTTATCCCATATGCACTCTAGATCAGCTGCCACATCCGATAATCTCCTAGTACCTTCTCCTCAACCATGTGCATAGACACATAATGTGCATCACACACATACAACAACACGACATACCACACCATGCAATACATGCATCGACACTTGACGTACAATGCATACATGTATAGCCAGTGTACAACACAATGAGTACACACACTGCAATACCACGACTACATGATGCACATACATAATACCGCATGCCCATAACACAACATCGATGACATGCACACAATACCAAATGTACACCAGTACCATATGTACAACATGTACACAGTACCACCTGTACACTGCACCACCTGCATAACATGTACACAACACCACATGTACACAGTGCCACCTGCACAACGTATACACAACACCACATGTACACTACACCACTATACAATGTGTACACAATACCACATGTACACAATACCACACACACGATGTCTACGCGACACCATATGTACATAGCATCACATGCACGGCATGTACATAGCACCGCATGCTCATAGCACCCTATGTGCAACATGTACATGGCACCACATGCTCACAGCACCACTTGTACAATCATGCACACAACACCATATGTACATAGCACCATATGTACAACATGCATGCAACACCAAGTGTACATAGCGCTACATATCCAACACGTACATAGCATCATCTGTACATAGCACTGCATATCCAACATGTACATAGCACCATATGCACACACATCACATATACATCATGAAGACAGTACAATATGTATACAACAACCCATATGCAATATTCGCAGAACCCTATTTTTACCATCTTGTACTTAACATTGCATAAATAACATGTACACATGTTATGTATACACAACACCACAAGTGCCCACATCATAGATGCAACATGTACAACATATACAACATATGCACAACAATAGTACCACACATCCAAAACCACACTGTCCTTACCAAGAAACCTTGCTTCCGGTATCTCATCCATGCTTATCCTAGCATGTTGCAGACCACATTGCTTTCACTTTGTTGATCTATCCTTCAACACTACCTGTTATAACATAGACATAGGCATAATACAAGTATATAATATAAAATCATATCCACATGATACTGACCTCATATATTTGTCGTGACTATTCTTCCCAATTAATTCCTCGTAAGACCAGGAACCTCTTCATGTCATTCTCCTGCATAAGCAATCATTCCTCCACAAGAATGATCCCCAACAACCATGTTAGATAGTAACATATATATATGGATACATACATACATATATAAACGTTAGCATAAAACAATGGTGATCATGTAAGACAATGACATACATTCATACATGTATGCATATATAAACTTCAGCATAATCATGATTATAAAATAGTTACCAAATAACATGAGGTCAAGGTTAACAGAAATTCCTTTATTCATGCACGACATGCATGCTATTGAGAACAATAGTTCCCAACATATCCAAGGCATCTGATGCCTCAGATCCATTTACTATACCTTTTCTAGTTACCTTTTGATCTAGATCTTGGGGGGAGACCCCCAAGATCTAAAAGATTGAAATGGATCTTGGGGGAAAGGGCCCCACGATCTGAAAAATTGAATTGCTAGAAGAAAAAGAGGAGAATTCCCAATAAACAAAACCACAAAGAAACTTTTTATTAAAACCGATAATAACTGTAAAGGCTACGTTGTGGCGAACAGTCTCTCCTTTTACAAAATGTGACTTGTTACTTATAGTATTTTTTAGTTACAATACCACGGGTCAATTCCAAGGGTGAATTAATACCATGGGTGGATTTTACAATACCACAGGCGGATGCCATTTACAATACCATGGGTAAATTCCATGGGTTGATGAATAATATGGGGGTCCACTTTTTCTCTGTTTTTCTTTGCATGTCCCCAATGAGGTCGAGATATAAGGAGTTAGGGCTTGAACTGGTCGAACGTTTGCAAGACCATCCTCACAAATCCCAACGGCCTCCCATGGCGGATGAGAAGAAAGACGAGGGGACAGGAGATCCTCTCAAAATCTTACTCGAAGAAGCCCTTGAGTGACAACAGAACGCGATGATGGACAACTTTGACCAGATCCTTCAGCGGCTACTCAGAAGTGATGCATCAGCTTCTAGCAGCTACTCTGGAAATGCCACGCCCTTTAAGGTACAATTTAATTTTGAAATCCCCATATTTGAGGGGTAGATAGACACATATGTCGTAGATAAATGGTTAAATCTGCTAGAAGGGTATTTTTCTGTTCATGCATTTTCAACTCAAGAAAAGATTGTTTTCGCTCTTCCCAAAGTAGCCCCCCACATCAAGGACTGGTGGGAAACCTACTGCAAGTAGAAGGATGAAAGTACAGGCTCACTATTTTTAGCCGCACCCACTTGGAATGACTTCCAGGATTCCATCAAGGAGTAGTACTACCCTGTCAAAAGCTATGAGGACAAATACATCAGATGGACCACACTGCGGCAGGGGCAGGACCAAGATGTGCCAGAGTTCACAAACATTTTTCATACCCTTCGCACACAGTTGGGAATCAAAGATTCTAAGCTGCATCTGGTACTCAAATACTGTGGCTGCCTACACAGATACATCCAGGAAGAGATGGAGTTCTTGAACATCTCCTCACTCGGCACAACATACCGATACACTGTCAAAATTTAGCAAAAGTTCAAACAGAAGAAGCGAGACTTTAGATCTACAAATCCGAAGCCCAAAGGACAATGCCAAGGCAGGGTGACTCAAGACAACCTGTTAAAGCCGCAAGAAAAGAACAACACCACGAAGCCAAAGAAGGACACAGGAAAGTGGTGTGAGTTCCACAAGAGTCCCACCATAACACAAGTGAGTGTCGAACTAAGTAGTCGCTTGTGGCCAAGTTGAAGGCTTCCAAATCAAATGCATGTTCTGACCTTGAACCAGAACCTGACAAGGGGAATGGTAAAGGGAAGCAGATCATTGATGCAGAGCCCAATTGCACTGTTGCCACTGCCAAGATCTAGAAGAATGAGCCAGAAGACCCAGAGGAGGGGGAGCGCCTTTTCCACTCACAAATGTGGGTAAAGGGTTCACCGCTGCAATTCATTGTTGACAGTGGGAGCCAGAAGAAACTCATTTTAGCAGAGGTCGTGAAGTGGTTGGGCCTATCGACTACACCACACCCGCATCCGTACAGTATCAGGTGGCTTCATGAAGGACGAGATCTCAAAGTTCGCTAGCAGTGCCGCCTTCCCTACAGCATCAAGCCCTTCGCAAAAGAGGTATTGTGTGATGTTACACGTCTGGATGTTTGTGATGTACTATTAGGCCAGCCATACTTGTGGAGGTGACATGTTGTGTATGAGTCAAGGCCTCTTTCTGTCATTATTTCTTTGAATAAAGCATTATACAAGATACCAGAGGTAGCTCCACCTACTGCCACCTCTTTGATCACTGCTAAGAAAGGCAGCAAGCTCATCTCCCAGACCAGGAAATTCATCTATATGGTTCACTCCCAAAGAAAGGAGAAGATCGTCACCGCATCCATGACCCCTACGAAGGGTTCCTCCACGTAGCAGCAGTAGCAAAGAGATACGGTCATGATAGAACACTGGAACAACTACTCCTCACCCATAGGGGTACCACAAAAGCTTCAAGTGGGCATCTGGTTGCATCGACAGAGAGAACACCTTACCAGAACCCATCAGAAACTTAGACCACTCCGACATGGTCCTTACACCAGTACCAAGGCTACGGGAAACAATGCTTTGAAGCACAACATTCCTCCATTCCTTCGCTTGCACTGAGTGTTCAATGTGGACCGTCGTCAACCATGCTTCCCACCATTTCTGGACACATCAGAGATTGCATAACAACTCATCAGAGACCTAGCTTAGCAGAAGCTTCCTCATCTCACAGAGGAACTCAACGCAATGGGGAGGAATGATCTAGGTGGATGTTGGTGGCCACTCACCTATCACATTTGGACCCTCACAACTGTCTCTTTCAGTTTTTTTTTTTTTCAGTTTCCTAAATTATAGCATAGTTACTATTTTTAACAATTTTTCGGGTCCTAAACTTCTGAAGCCATTTTGAGGCCCTAAATGACGTTTTTTTGGGAAATCTACCTCCAACGATTTTTTTACCAAAAAATCGTCTTTTCTGTCATAGTCCTCGAAGAGATCTTCCCAATGGGCTATCATGCGCGTCAAATGGAGATAATATGACCAATTCGCAACCCTGAGAAGTTGGTTGTCCAACTCACCCCAACGGGGCCCACAAACTCTTGTTGTTACATCTCCTCGGGTTAGGGTTTTGGTTGTTTAGGGTTTTCTCTTATTGTTCAATAATAAAAAGGCCCTTGAGCCTCATTGTAAGATAGTTCAGAGGCATGTAGCCACCACATCTCTTCTCAGAGATAAGCTACCATTGCCCCAGTTGCTTTATTTCCATCATTGTTTGTAAGCATATTTCAGTATTTTGCATTAATGAAATGAAGTATTATTTACACTGCATATCTGTGTTTATGGTTATCTCTATAATTTGTTGTGTTCCTGTTTAAGCCCCATTTACAGGTTTTCAGATCTTGGGAGTCTCTCCTCCCAAGATCCATTTCAATCTTTTAGATCTTGGGGGCCTCCTCCCAAGATTCGGATCAGTGGTATCAGAGCAGGTTACGATTCCATGGGAATAAGGGTTTCATGCATATTTCAGTCTCAATTTTTTGCAGAAATATTCAACAAACTTTAGGCATGCGCTGCGACCTCCACAAAGCACTTTCTTGGGCCAAGTAGGAAGAATTTTTCTTTTTTCATTTTTTTGCAGGATTTGTTTTTTTGGGCGGCGAGTTTGCAGATTAGATCTGAAAAATTTGGTACAAAATTTACAAAAACAAATATCATATTTGGATTCCTTGCGAAAAAATACCAAATTTCAAAAAAAAATCGCCAGAATCAAAGTCCAAATGAGGGAGATATCACTGATTTAAAATCAGCTATGTTGTAGAATTTTTTCTGACGACAACTAGTGGACGGCGACTGTCCTATCATTTTTTTAGGTTTTTGGTGTAGAATTTTAGAAAAAGGATTTTAGATCTGAGCTCCTCTTGAAAAATCACCCAATTTCAAAAAAGGCTTCGTAGGAGGGAACTTTACGCAATGGGGACCATTACTTCTTAAGGAGGGAGAAATGATCTGAATGGAAAATGGCATCAACCCATGGTACTTATCCACCCATACTATTCATCGACCCATGGAATTTACACATGGTATTGTAAATGGAATCCGCTTGTGGTATTGTAAAATCCACCCATGGTATTCATTCACCCATGGAATTGACCTGTGGTATTGTAACTGAAAAATACTATAAGTAACCAGTCACATTTTGTAAAAGGAGAGATTGTCCGCCACAATGTAGCCTTTACAGTTATTATCAGTTTTAATAAAAATTTTCTTTGTCGTTTTGTTTATTGGGCATTCCCCTCTTTTTCTTCTGGTAATTCAATTTTTTAGATCATGGGGGCCTTTCCCCCAAGATCCATTTCAATCTTTTAGATCTTCATTCATTCACCCATGGAATTGACCCGTGGTCTCCCCCCAAGATCTAAAAGACTGAAATGGATCAGGGGAAAGGCCCCCGCGATTTGAAAAATTGAATTGCCAAAAGAAAAAGAGGAGAATGCCCAATAAACAAAACCACAAAGAAAATTTTTATTAAAACTGATAATAACTGTAAAGGGTACATTGTAGCAGACAATCTCTCCTTTTACAAAATGTGACTTGTTACTTATAGTATTTTTCAGTTACAATACCACGGGTCAATTCCATGGGTGAATGAATACCATGGGTGGATTTTACAATACCACAAGCGGATGCCATTTACAATACCATGGG
>APFE030637381.1:675190-692252 GCA_000404065.3 Pinus taeda
CATTTTCCATTATTTTCCTTAATTTTCATCCTCACATGCAACCTATGACCTTTCACCTCCTTTTTCTCCTAATTTCCAATATTTTAATAAATAAATGTGCCAAAATTCCTTTTAATTCCTTAGCCATTTCCTTTGCTAATTTCCTTAGCCATAAAGAATCAAATGAACACCCCCTAGGATGTCTTTTCCAATATTCACCTTGGAATACATGTCCCATCATCCATGGTATTTATATATTTTTACATGGAATTTTCACTAGGGTTGTTACATCTAAGATGTAGGTAGACATGTAAATCTCTGCATGCATACCTCCGGGTGACTATCAAGCCTTCATTACTTGTTCCTTCAGCTGATGAGCCAACATGCCAGACATATGATAGTCGTAGGCTCTGACATATGATACATCTCATCATAATCTCATGCCCAGAAGGTTATAAGCTTCGTCCCACTGACACTGCTCAAGGTCATCGTCTCAGGATTAGTGGGAGAGATGATCGAGTGTATCATGTTTGCGCATGACAACGCGGGGTATCTACATGCAATCTGGTACAAGCCAAACTTGTGAATGTTCACATACACCTGATGGTCATCGAGGTCTTCCTCAAAAGTGCCTGCAAATGCTTCATTGACCTCCTACCATTTCAACTTGATGTCCTTGTATAGAAACAACTTTATATCTTCATAGATCGGTAGACTAGAGGACACTCGCTAAACTGCTGCTCTAGCTGCATTTCTGTCAGTGTCCTGTGATCCAACAATATTGAAGGCAATTGATCCTATACTGCTAAGAAGTGGATGAACACCTGAAATATCTGGAGACAACACAACATGCATGGCAAGAAATTTGTCAGCAAAAACCAAAGAAAATTTTGGGAATGACATAGCACATACCTGGGGAACTGATAGGCAAGATTGTGCAATTTCTTCTAGTAGGCTGGGTGACTGGCTGCCATAACTGTGAAAAAGGTAGTCTAGGCTATCTAGGAGCTAAGGCTGGCTACTTGATTTGCGCAATGCACAATCCAAACTGGTTGTTGACTGTTTGGATTGCGAAATTCACAATTGCAACTAGGAGTGATTGTAGGCTCAGGGACAGCATTGTGCAATTTTCTGGGCCAATAGTCATTGTCCCTCATAAATGTGCTATACAGACCTAGAGGACAGTGCCTGAGAAGAAATGGGCATTTCTAGAGAGGAAAGTAGAGCCTTCTTTCCCCAGATTGCACAATGTTGTCTCGGTGAAGGTAGAGTCCGGGCCAAGGTTGGCCACACCCGCCGATGGGAAACTAAAAGCAAATATGAAATTGAATGCATGGAGACAATAAGTAAAAGCGAAAGTGATTGAGAGTGCATGAAAACATGAATGAAACATTCAGTAGACAAATCAACATGCATGTGAGTGAAGTGAGTCGTCAAACCAGCGAACGTTCGTGCAGAATAGTTTCATGCATCTGATAACAGTGAGATAGCAATGAAAACTGAACCAATGCTAGGACAAGCTAGTATACATGTAAATGACAGTAAGCGTTCAAATAAATCAAGAAGACAACACTCACACAAGCGACAAAAAAGATGAAAAATACAAGTTGAGGCCACTTAATGGTGAATAGTTGAGCTGTGTGTGTCGAAGAGTCCTAGATGTGCTGTGGGATGTTAGAGATCCACGATCAATGTGAAAGAATTATCTTTGATGCATCGAATAAATAATTTTTGAGCTCGTGATGCGCATGCCACAAATCTAGTAAAAAACGATACTTGGAGGAAAGTTTCTAAAACAGCTTTGCATGTAACCTCCAACTGGTAAAAATAGCTCCCTAAATCATGGGATGCCTTTTGCATGTTGCCATTTGCTATTCTAGGAAAAAGCAAGCCATGCATGCAAGTCAAGGTTTTTTGGTCCTAGGTGGAACTGGTCAATCTAACTTCTCATGCATGAAGTTGCCCAACTCCTGGAAGGAAATGTGCATTTCTCGCTAGGAGGTGGGCTGGCTTCCCAGGAGATTTGTACAATTTTTGGGTAGACCAACTGACTGTTGCCCAAATTTCAAAAAATTCTAGGCTGAGTAGCCCTACTGGGGAAAATTGCGCAATTTGCATTATGAGGGTTGATTGGTAGAATTGCACAATTCCGGATGATTGCACAATTTCTGGATGGAAGCCTGGTTACCCTCCAGAATCATGCAATTTCTTGGGGTAGCTGCTCAGCCTGCAGCTAGACCAAGTCCGGATGAATAGCCGATGAGGGGAATGCATCAAGGTGTGATCAACAAGCTGCCTTTATGCAAGAGAAATACTGAATATTGTGTAGTTAATAAAGCAAGACAAGGTGCTATGAAAAGTTGGTAGGGAGGCTCCAAAATGAAGCTAAAGAAACATTTTGGAGTGGGGTTATCACTGCTACAACACTTGGCAACACACTGGTATAACTGCAGCTCTGTGAATGGACCTTGTTCGTGAAAAACAAGCCTAACACCTCCAGAAGTATTGTTCAATTCTTATTTCATCTTGGTTTCACACTAGCTTGATTGTAATATGTAGCATTTGTAAAGCTCTTGGTCAATCGACACACATTCCAAGCCAAGGCACATAGTTGTTTTGATTGGGGTTGAGGGGTATATTGGTGCACAAGCAGTATAGTCGTCAGAGTCTTAGTTTCATCTTTGGTGTTGCTCTGCTGCCAGCAAGCCTCGACATTACCTCGGCGGAGTCACATAGGAACACAAGCATGGCTCCATTGCCAACGAACCTGGTCAATACGCCGACGGAGTTACTTGCATCACCTCTCTATGCAGGAAGCCTTTCTGTTCTTTCGCCTTATTCATTTTTCATTTTTCATTTTTTTTACTTTTCATTTTTTTTCATTTTTTTCAACTGTGCATAACACTTATTCATTTCATAGGCGAAAGAGGGATCCCAACTTATTGAGAGTAGAAGAGGTTGTTCCAGTAGAGAAGTAATTTAGTATACCTCTAACGTGCCTGTTAAGGTTTTCCCCCTCACCTTACTCTACTTGACTGGGTTGACAAGGGTTAACCCAAAAACAACCGACTAGAGTAGGTGACACTAGTTAGCACGCAAGTGTTGTGTTTTCACCAAGGTTCACTTTGAACAGTACGTATTTTCCTTCGATGTATCATGTACTAAAAGTAACAAGTTCTTCATACAAAGGCAAGAAGATAGATAACCAAGTATTGATAGTTGTACAAGCCCTCCTGTACTTTACCCAACTTGTTTAAAGAGTCATACATGGTTTCATGTGAAACTAACCTACGAACGAAACAAGTGAACGTTAACAAAGAAACAAAGCAAGAGAAGAAGAAAAAGCAAAAGCAAAGCGAGTAAACAACCAAGAAAACAAACAAACAAACAAACAAACAAATTAAGAAAACAAGCATGCAAGCAAACTAGCTGAAAGCAAACACTACTACTCCTAAGCTAACGGTGCATGGGCATGATCATGTGAAGTGATATTTCCAATGAAGCCACCGGTGCATTGGTTGACCCATGTTGGTGAAGGCTTGGTCTGCATGCAACCCAATTGTGTGAACCAGCAAACAAGAAAGAGATAACAATGAAGATAACCACACTTCGTCTTTCAAAGTGCTCACAGGACATAAGTGAGTACAAGTGTATGACAAGAAGTCCGTGGACTTATCATAATGATGTTTGACATCGCGTGCAGCCTTGAAGCATATGCACACTCTGGACTATGACATGCAAGCAAACAAAAGAAACAAATATAACTTGCATCGTGCACGGGTGCTTGCAATGTAATTCCTCCAATGCATGAGTGATGGGATCGTTTTCTTCGAGTGGAGGAAGTATGATTTGTGTGTGAGATTAATCTTCAATGCATACATATGAGTGATGAGGAGCCTTGGGTGATTGAGAAATTTCCTGACTAGAAGTGAGACTAACCCCACGAAAGCGAGGACCTGACATAACCATTAGCTCAGGCTGAAGTGCCTTGAAACCCTTGGGTGTTTCAACTTCATCATCAGGTAGATCATCATAAACCGATAGCTTCAAAAGATCAACTGCGATAGTCATGATCATCATCAAAGATGGAAGCAAATGGATCTAGACCACCATGATTAGAAAAATCAATGATTTCATCAGTGTCCTCATGATCAAATGAATCAAAAAGAGGGGTAGATGAAAATTGAAAAAACTCATCCTCTGTGTTTTCGGAAAAGTCAGATGAAAGATCAAGTGGATTTTCAATGAATAACTCATCCTCTTCATTGTCAAATGATGAAACAACATCCGGTGTGTCCTTCGAGTGATCAACAATGGGTGCATCCGCAAATGGTAGTACACATGCAAAATCATGGATGGTAAGTTCACCAAAGATGTTAGGAAAAAACGAAGGAGGCTCGAATGGAAGCGAGACATCCTTTGCCAAGTGCTGATGCTCAAGCTCCCACTCATACTCTTCATGAATGACAACGCATGTTGGTTGTGCAACACCAAATCTGTCAATTTCTTGTTCCTCGTTCACAACAAGTGTAGAGTCCAGAAAGGAGGGACACAAGACAATATCATCTAGAGCAACAACCAAGTGCAAAGACAAAGGTTGTGGAATAGATTGCATATGACAAATCGAAGGAATCACCACCAAATATGCGCGAAAATTAAGTGAAGTAATGTTGGAAGGATTTGAAAGCTAAACAGGTGTGTGAGCATGATCCTCAACATCACTCAAGAGTGGTGGAGCCGTTTAATGAGGGGATGGAAGAAAGCCACTCATTAAATAAGTGTAAGTTCCAGTCATACAATAAATCCATGTCCAACCACTAGTTCGAATAGTGGAATGTTACAGGCACAACTTCTTCCTCCACCAAAGAGATGTACTAGCTCTACGCGGTGGAGAAGCCAAGGCTCATTACAATATTGTCCAAGCTCTCTCCAAGATAGTCTTATCGGAAGCTTCACTGATCAACAGCCTATGCAATGAGTTATGTGGAACTATTTATAACAAAGGGTGGGGTAACCTTTGACATTCCCCTTTGTGATAGTTCAACTACCCTCATGACTATTCATCTACTCTATGACTGTTACATCCAACTATCACAACTTGACTTACACTTGACATGACTTTACATTACAATGCACATGTACCCATGTGAAACAAAATGGATTGAGTAAGCCAAGCTAGACATCACTCTGACTTAGAAAACCATGGAAGTCTAACTCCTCAACATCCTCATGCTAATCGATAGTAACATATTGATGCCAATATCAGTAGTCCTTGATGGTGTTCGTGTGCTCCATGGTGACATCTATCTGAAACCTGACTCTTGCATTCATAACATCTGGGTACACTGCTCGGGTTCCTCTGTCCAACTCGTCTAAAAACACGTGCATCATTGTCTTCAATGCGGCTGGACCAACAACATACTTGTGCATGATGTCTTCACTAATGGGCAAGTTTGGGTTGGTGGCAGTGCGCATCAACTCATCAAAGTACGAGTCAAGCTCTAGTCAGACCTATTTCTTTGTCTTCACTTGAGTGAGATTCCCAATAGATTGTATCACATGTGTGTGCACCACAACATCCATACTGTTGAATACTCATGCATGGGAAGCCTGTATGCTAGTGATGAGCTACAGGAGCTCTTCATAGTTCCAGATCTGACTCTGAATACATGCTTTCAGCTCGACCACATTGGCCCTCGTCATCTTAGGCAAGTGAAGAGGGGCTCCCTTGTATTTCATCATCCATGATTACATGTCATCAACAGCAGCATGTAAGTTCATCAAGATACGTGCTCTTCTAGCACATCACTACTCCCATCCGTTGAGATGGACGACTGCCTTATGCAAGGTACAAAAATTGGAGTACAATGCTCACATAACTATGTCAAGGGACAATACTTCATCTAGTATTTCCTTCTTCAGTTCATCTTGAGCGGACACAGTCACCAAGTCTCCTCCTTGCTTGGTTGTCTATAGTATCTTCGCCATTCACTCATTCTCAGCTATCAGAAAGTGAACACTGAGCTAGTGGCTTCGGCATAGACTCTGGTTGCATCGGCCAAGGCTTCTGGATGTTTTCTTACCTCAGTCGTGATCACTCATTCCTCAACTTGCGCAAGAGATGTATGATCCTCTAGAGTTGATACTCTATGAGACTACACAAGTCTATGTTGAGATTCGTTGAATGAGATGTTGTGCATCTCTCCTTCTGGCTGATCACCAAGGATCTCAGTGACTCCTTTGTCACTTGAGACTTTCTCATCATTTTGATGTGGTGAAGTGGGTAAGTTGACCTCTTGGTGGTGAGGCATGAGGTTGGTGTCCTGTTGCTCCATGTCTGCATCCAACTCTTGAAGTACTTGTTCTATCTCATAAGTGAAGTCTTGATCCTACAATGGTTCAACCTGTCTGCCTGATTCCATTTGATCTAATAATTCCACTATATGTATGAGCGTTGTTTCATCTATTTGCACATGTTGCGCCCCCTGCTATATCTGCTGCTATTGTGCTTCCCTCTCCTTTTTGTGTAGCTCTTGTTCCTTTCGGAGTTACTCCCTCAACTCATGCAACTCCTTCTCTACTTCTTCCATTCTTCTCCTATCCCTCTGCCTTTTCATGATTCGCATGTCACACTAGTGCCTCTTTGCATCTATAACCATAGCTTATTTCTCTACCAATAGATCTGTTCATAAATTACAACTTTTCTGCTCCTCCATGCAATCGATAATCTTCCTCTTGCCCTTGTTGTGCACTGGTATGCTTGCCTCCACTGTTACTACTGGTTCTGGTGTGGGTGCTCTCTGAGATGTTGCTTCATGTTTCTTTGCTAACCACTCCATAGTGAATCCAACCTGTTCATTGGGTCTAGAGAAACTGTAGCAATATCTCCATGGGTCCTCCTCAGCCCAATGAAATGCCCCGTGGATCCATTTGAACTAAACTCTCGTGTAGTGATCCTTCATAATACAATGTGGGTCATACATATTGTAACTCTGGAGGTTGAATGGATACTTCTTCATTTGTTCTGCTTTGACATCTGCTTGCTTGATACTCCAGATCTCATATAACCCAATCCACAATGGAAGAGCGGGCCAAGGTGCCTTCTTCTTCCGGTGTAGTCTAGTTGTCAATCTTGCCGAGATGTGATATGCTAGTTCTTACATACCAATTAGGATGAAGGTGTCGGATGATGAGGCATACCAATCAGCAATGTCTAACAGTGTCTTCATTGCTTCCTTTGACACGCAGGGTGGATCTTGTTCGAATATCATCTTGTAAATTGGGGTGACAAAATGATCAAACAGTTGTGTGATTACTCCTCTGAAGCTCCATTAGGATAACAACTTGAAATATCTATTCGCAGCAGTCTCCACCGATGACAATTGCATCTAATATGTAAGCGGACATGTAAATCTCTGCATGCATACCTCCGGGTGACTATCGAGCCTTTGTTACTTGTTTCTTCAGCTAATGAGCCAACATGTTGAACCAGTTACATGGTTTTCCTTCTCTACCCAGTTGGTCCAGAGCGATCACCCAACTCTATTTGAAGGTTTCCGTTCTTTCTTGGCCATATAGTCAACATGCAAATATGACCAAGTATTGATGCACCTTCCACAATATCTTTGTCTTGTAGATCTAGTTGGGTGTCAACCTAAATCGAGCCGGCTCCTTTACCCAGTTCTTCCAAATGTCTTTGTAGTTAACATTGTTGTTGGGTAAGCTGAAGGGACTCTTCATGATAGTCGCTGGCTCTGACATCTGATACATCTCATCATAATCTCATGCCCAGAAGGTTGCAAGCTTCATCCCACTGACACTACTCAAGGTCATTAACTCGGGATCAGTGTGAGAGACGATACAGTGTATTGTGTCCACACATGGGAACGTGGGGTATCTGCATGCAATTCAGTACAAGCCGGACTTGTGAATGTCCACATACACATGATGGTCTTCGAGGTCTTCCTCAAAAGTGCCCACAAATGCTTCATTGACCTCCTACCATTTCAACTTGATGTCCTTGTCTAGAAACATCTTTGTATCTTCATAGATCGGTAGACTAGAGTGTTGTAACATTCTTGTTTTTGATAAGTTAGCTATTAGATGAAAAAATTAAAATGCCATAGAAAAAATGATAAGTTAGGATATGGACCAAAAAAAACAAAATGAAAAATAACAATGTTAGGAGTGATTATTATTTCATGTCCATATCACATAAAAATGATAAGGTAGTTGCTCTAAAAAAGGAAGGAAAATGAAAATTTAGATAAGCAATAAAAGAAAATATTTACTTTAAAAAATAAAATTAAGGTTGCTTAGTTTACAAGCACCTTCGAAATTAGGTTTTCAAAATTAATCAGTGATTAAGTTCTTTAATTATGATTTAATTTTTGTAATAAGGCTTGATAACCTTGCAAAAGAGTCATATTATATGCTTTTGTCACATCGGCAAAAACAACAAAACATCATGTTAAGCATTGATAACCACCGAGCAGATTCCGATGGATAAGATTCACTCCACCTAGATCAACGGCAGAGGAAGTTTTTCAGCGCCCCTTCAGTCATTTCTCATTAACGTGAGGGGGGTGGGGGGAGGGGGTGGGGTCGAAAAGCAGTTTTTAATGGCTGCTTATTTTCTACAAGTGGTGCATCCCATAGCGTTATTCGAAGCCCCAGGCTTCAAAACCAATAAACCATCGCGCACCCCCCCCCCCCCCGAAATCCCATCAAACAGTTTCCTCCATCCAACCGTTCACCTTGCTCCCACGCCATGTCATAGATCCATTATCCCCTCCTCCATACAAAATATGCCACGTCACTAGTCCATAATCTCTTACTCATTCACCACCCACCATGTCACAAGATCGTGTGCCATACACTCCAAAGTCATTGCTAGCCTCTGTTAACCATTTAGTCTCCCATCAGACATTAATTCACATCCCTCTACAAACTAATTACCTATGACTAGATTTAAATAGTCAATTAAGCCCAATTGCACCTATAAATACCCCTTGGCTCTAATCCTTGCCACTTTTCTACTTCCATCTAAATACCTAAACTCTATTTGCCACTTTATGTGTGTTTTCGCCACTATCATCCATGTTTTAAATTGAAACAATTTTTGAATTTCCCCTACAGCTAGATGACTCCTAAAGCTAAAATACAAAAGATTGTTGAAGAAGGTAATCCCTCTACAGTCTCCCTTCATTTGGATCATATGCCCCTTGTAGACTCCCTTTTCAAGGTTAATGACTGTGAATGCGAATTCAATTTTCATGAATTGCATTCATGGTTAAAACATAAATACGCTGATAAAGAGGATCCCATTCACTTATGGGAAAAACTTTTTCCATTATATTCTTTTCCCAAGACTCATATCTTCCCTGATTTAATTACTTCGTGTCAAGCCAGGTATGATCCTGTGCAAAGAACAGTAATGAATCAGGATGGGAAATCCTGATCACCATTAGTGCTCAGAGCAGAAACCAAATGTTAATGATACCTCCATCTGACTCCCTTAGCCATTTCTCACCAGCATCTCTCATGGACTTTACAATAAACTCACTTTCCCATAGAGAGCCCTTATCTTTGAACTTTTCCTACCAGAAGATGTTGAATTACCCAAGAGAAATCTACCTTATTCATCTTCCATGTTCCCTAAATCCACTAGAAATATTATCTCCCTACTATCATACCTCCTAGGCTATGAAAATGACCAATATGTTGATGAATCCATCTTGGATTCCTTTCCATTTTCAGCAAAGAATACCAACCTCCTTTCATGTATAGTTATAGCTAATTTCTAGCTGATAATATACATGAACAATTTATGAATCTTACCACTCAAGGAGTTTTTAGATATAGCTTAGTCATAATCCATTTAATTTTGTTTCTGTGGGGAGATTCATTGCCCATTTAGTTTAACAGACAAGATTAGCAGGGATTGAATCAATCAATGATTCACTGAACAGAGGTAGTGAAAGAAGGATCATTAAATTTTACATTCTCTTTGTTCATTGATTCTTTTGTACATCCAGTTCTTCAATTACTGAATAGCCAGGCAGGGCCTAGAATTGGAGAACATATTAAAAATACATTGCACCTACCAAAGTAGACCAAAACTGGTGACTGGTACTTATACCAGAATTACACTAAGATTAGGATATATGGCAATGAGTTGGCTCCATACAACCTGTTGAAGTATGTGCCAATGAGAATATTCTCAATGGAACACATCAGGAAGATGATAAATATGGATGAAGTACATTTTGTCTCAAGCAAGAAGAAATCACAGTTCAAACTCAAAGCCAAGGTAGGGACATTCATTTGTAACACTAGGTCTATAGGTACAGAGGCAGACAAATTGTTGAAAATCATGAACCTCCATCCAAGCTTCACTTGGTCTTATGATCCATTTGGGATCATTTTAGCCCTAAGAGTTGAGTTGAAGGCAACACCTTACAACTATACTCCCAGGTCAGAATTGGAGAAGTTTATGAACCAGGAGCAGTGGTCTGAAGGAACTCTCATAGAAGAAGATGAACAGGTTATATCCACTCCACAGGTAAAGACTCGGGCCACACAGAGTACTCAACACAAAAGAGCCAAAGAGGAAACTCAGTCATCTTCAGAAACAATTAAAGAGTACTATGTTCTACAAAATAAGTTGAACACTAGACTATAAATGTCATCAGGAAGCAAGCCACCAGAAATAATTGACCTTGGAGAATTGGAATATGTTTCATCAGCAGGCACCACTAGTCCCAAACCTTCTTCTACTTCTTCAACTCCTTCTTCAACTGAACCTATGGAGATTATCCAATCAACTAAGACTAGCTTAACAAAAGATACTAATATCTTCTCAACATTTTTGGAAATCAAGAAAAAAATGAAAGTCTTAAATCACAAGTATATAGCCAGTTTTGGAAACAGACATCCACTTCTCAGCACAGACTTCTCTCTGCCTTTGACAGTGAAAGAGGAAGGATGAAAATGGCATTTTTCAGGCTCAAATTCCATTTCCCAAATCCACATCAGACTACAAGAATACCATATTTTCATTTTATGTAAACCAAATACATCCTATTAATCAAATGTATTTGCATAGGCAATTAAGTGAGATGTTATTTTCAACAATGACAACAATTTCCATGTCTCTTTCCAAGCTCAGAACTGCTTTGTCAAATGTGCAGTCACAACTTAAGATTGAAAAATTGTCATCCTCTAAAGATAACAAATTAAAATATTTAGAAGATATTACTATCAAAATTGGATATGATCCCCAAGGCTGTAAAGAAATTGAAGAAATACTCCAAAATAAGAATGTACAGATTATAGCCTTGAAGAAACAATTGAAACTGCCTTCAACTGAGGATCCACAAACCAAAGAAATGGTAGAAAATGAACAGCAGAGGGAGGAGATGTTGAAGCTCATCATTGAGCAAAACATACAGATCAAAAAAATGGAGGAGCAGATAGAACAACTTCTCAAGGAAAAAGAGAAAGCATTGTTTTATGTGACCTCAGTGAAAACAATTCCAATAGAAGGTACAGATCTAATCTTAGTTCCAACTAGCATTGCTTCTTCTTCAGCAAAAATTGAGACAACAAGGTTATCACAGGAGCTACAAGCATAGAAACAACAAAATGAGAAGTTACTCCAGAAGTTCCAAACCCTAGAGTCACAGAAGGTAAAGAATGATACCTTATATGTAGAAGAAATGCAAAAGTCACATAGGTTAGAGCTCAAGGTTAAATAGTTAGAGAGTAAGACTCTAATGGAAGACACGTTGGCCCAAGCCAAAGAAGACATTTGGTTAGATATTAGCCACTCCATAACAGAAGTATGGCCATCCATACAAATCATTTTTGAGCAGCAAGAATTGATTTCCAAATACAGGGTGGAGATGGAGAACTAGAAGGCAACATTGGGCACGAAACCCAAAGAAGCATCAGGGATGATCAAAGTAATAAACTCTAAAACTAGGCAACAGTTACAAGAGATGAATAGTCTAGATAGGACAGCTATTATTTTGGAAATTAAGAAAGTCCTAATGAAGAAAAATCTATTAACTCAGCTGAAAACAAAGTGTGAAGCTTTGAACACTGCAGTCAAGAGGTTTCATTCTAAATTCAGTATGTTGCATAAGAAAGGGTTACCAAAGATAGTGTCATCAAGTGCTCAGCTAGTAAAATTGGCGGATTACTATGAAAAACTATATACTATTGTAGCAGACAACAGTCAATTTGTAGGGATAAAAACACATATTACTGGTAAAGAGTTTTTGGAAGCTTTCAGCTCTAACCTCACAATCAAATATGAAGTTGGAACCTTTTTCTCACTAAACCAAATTTTGAGAGATATACCGAAGTTGATGAGATATTTAGAAGAATGGTAAATCTTAGGATACCAAGCGAGCAGAGGTGGGATCAATTGTGGGAAAAAATTGATTAACTTTCCATTCCAACAAGAAGACAGTAACAACAGATTTTGAAGGAATAGTCATCAAAAACTTCCTATCTAATAGGGACACATCATTCAATAGTTTTCTTTTCCTATATTCTTTCAAGCTATTTTTTAATCAGTTTAGGATATTTTTTTTACTATGTAAACTTGTATAAATAATTGATTTCTATTAGTTATAAAAGTTGGCACCTTTCCATAAGCAATTTTGTAAAGCATTGATGTACAAGCTATTTCTAGACCACTGATAAAAATCAAAGGATTCTGAATTTGGTATCATACAGTCTTGTTTTCTTTTGTAATTTTTTCATGCGTTTCAACCAATTTTTTAATTTTGCATATGTTTAAATGTTACAGAGATATCAGGTGAGAAAAAATGTGTTACAGTTATTCTTAAAATTCCTTATGAAGTTGTTATCATAAAGAGACTGAGATATTGGATTGTCTATCTAAAAGTCTCCCTCAAAATCATAAAATTGTTAGTATCTTATGTAATTTTAAGCATATTTTGTTTAACTTTTGAACATTGGTAAGATTTTTTCTCACTTATGATGATTCATCTTTCTATCTTAAATTTAAAGTAACCATATCTCCTTACTATTCTTTCTACACACCTTATAAATTCAAATCACTGTGTGAAGTTAAATAGCAACCCTTTGGTTATTTATTAGTATTATCTAAAAGAGTTAAATAAATCATTTTTACAGCTTGTTCTATGTATTGGTCCTCCATAAAAACCAAAAACAAAACCCCCAAAACAAATATCTTAGATGCTCTGGCATGATCAATTGATCATTATCATCTCAGAGGAACAACATCAAACTGGTGTCGTTGTTGGGGACTCGAATTTGATTAGTTTTCTTGGGACAACGATGTAAATCCTATTCCTTTAAAGGTGGCTAAAGGTATAGATAGGTCAAAATTCTTCACCTGGAAACTCCACTGTGCCAAACTGGCAACTTTTAAGCACACTAGATCCCATTCTGAATCTAACATAGTTAGTCCTCTGTCAGATCTAGAAAAACTTGTGAGAAGGACCAATTCTGAAAGAAGACTTCAACCATCTTCTTCTTCTTCAGCCTTGCAGTCTGAAGATATATTATCATTTCATCCCTATAGCAACATTCCATCCAATCCAGATTGGACACAATTATCACCTAGGGTTTCTAAACTTTTAGATAGGGGAGTTGATTTCAAATCAACTTTCCTCATTCACTCATTTGAAACATGTCAAGAACCCCCACTACCATTAGGATCACCTAAATCTGAGTCTGGCTAGGGTGTTCATCCTAAATACAAACCTACAGACTTCATATCCCCTACCACTTATTCATTCCCTTCTACTTCTAAACAACCTAAAGGGACCTTTTCTATATACTCAAATCCACTCTTTGAAACAAAAAAGGATATTCAATCAGAGGTATAGAAGTTAGTTATTAAGACTCCCTTAAAGTCATATAGGATATCTCCTCCTTGTTCATCTCATCCTTCGTCACCTCCACACAGATATACACCTTCCTTATCACCATCTTCTTCTTCTTCTTCTTCTTCTTCTTCTTCTTCTACATAAACATCTCATACACCATCTTCTATTATGGAATTCCAACCTATTATACAGGCTAGATATGCAGCTTTAGTTTTACCTCAAAACCTTGATGCATTCCATCTTAGATATTTAAAACACCTTCCTAGGTATAATGGAGAAATTGGTTCCTCAGGTAAAGACCATCTTCAAGCATTTCTAGATTTTACAGATAATATGAACATAGAACAAGAAAATGCTTATATGAGGTTGTTTGTCCAATCTCTTGAGGGATATGTGAGAACCTGGTTTAGGCAGTTACTTGCAAATTCCATTAGATCTTGGGAGGAGTTAACAAATATATTCAAAAACCAATGGGGTGTGAAGAAAGATCCTATTTACTTTTTAACTAAGTTTGAAGAACTTAAATGAAAATTTGGTGAACCTATATCTAATTTTATTAAAAGGTTCAACAAACTTTACCATAAGATGCCCCCTGATTGCAAACCCCTGTATCAACATCCAAATCTAGGTTTTCAAAATCCTTCGAAGATGATTTTGTTGTAATGTTAAGAGAAATAACTTCTAGGACTCTTGAAGACATGAAAACTAATGTTATAGAGGTGGAAGAAAATAGGGCTGCCTCAGCCACTTTCAAAGATAAAGAGGAAAAGTCCCAAAGAAATCTTAAATCTAGTCAAGCGGCCTCTACTTCTTCAAAGACTAAAAATGAAGATTCCAAAATTGATGAGGTCACTTCACTTCTTAGAAATCTATCCAATAGAATTTCCAAGATTGAAACTCAACCTAGAACAATTCAACATAAGGTCACTCAACCTCAAAATTAGAATCAAGGCCAATAAAAAAGAACTCCACAATTACAAATTCTTCAAAGACCTAGTAATGATCAGTAGGTTCCAACTCCTTTATTGATAGATGATTAACAGCCTTATGACAATACCATGACTATCACTGAAGACATTAACAATATGGATACCTCTTCTAGTTATACCACTATTGTTCCTCTTTCACAAAATAAACAAATTCAAGAAGATCATGAATCATCACAGGTTTCCAAATACCATGCCTTCTCTGAATTTCTAATTGCAGAGCTAAACAAAAGATATGATCTTAGACCTAGACCTGGCCCTGAAAGACCTCCTAAGGAACCTCCAACAATTGAACCTCATATAAGAGCTATTGAAACTCAAACAACTACTATTCAACCATTAAATCAACAAACTGATATAGCTCAAATTGATAAAATTGTCTTAATTGCATTTGACGTTGAAAAGGAATTAGAAAGAGTTAATATCCCTATACCACTTTCAGAACTTTCAAAAAACTCCAGATATAAAAATCAAAATGGATACAAAACACCTCTGTTGATGTTGAAAGTGATGTTATTAGCATTCAAGATGAAAAACCAACAGTTGTCTTTGGTCCTAGCTCATATATGATAGATGAAATAGTACCCCCTTTCTATGTGACACTAAAGACAAATGACTCCATGCTATACAATTGTATGCTTGATTCTGGAGCATCACATAATCTCATGCCAAAAACTATTATGGATCATTTAAATCTTGACATAACTAGATCATATCATGATTTGTACACCTTTGATTCCAAAAGGGTACCTTGTCTAGGATTGATTAAGGATTTAGTACTCACTCTTGCCCAAATCCTAGTAAATAGCATAGTATTATATATTGTTCTCATGGACATCCCTCCCAAATTTAGAATGCTCCTTTCAAGGTCTTGATATGCCAAATTAGCGGGAACTCTTTAGATGGACATTTCTTATGCCGCTATTCCATTTCATGGGAGAGAACAATTTAGGTTGTATAGAGAGGTTATATTTGTGCAAATTGTATGCAAAATAGATCAACCAAAGAACCACTTTATCTATGCTATTGATCAATATTTTGGCTGTTTTCAACTCTCTTCAAATCAAATACATGAATCTCAAGTAAAAAGCGAAGATGTAATTAAAAACCCTATATCAAATCAAACTGATGTATGGAAGCTATTCTTTGATGGTTCTTGTACAAAGGATGGAGTAGGGGCTGGAGTAATAATAATCTCACCAAAAAAGGAAAACATTACACAATCATGTAAACTTGATTTTGAAGTTACCAACAATGTAGCAGAATATGAGGCTTTCCTTCTACGACTACAATTAACCAAGAGTTTAAAGTTACACAACCTGAGTGTTTTCACTGACTCCAAACTCATTGTAAGACAAGTTAGAAATATTTTCCAAACAAAGCACCCTAGGCTTAGGCCTTATCGAAATGAGGTTTGGGATTCCACTGAAAATTTCTTTGATGCCTTCAACATAACTTATGTCCCTAGAAATGAAAAGATACATTCAAATTCTTTGGTTGTCTCTACAAGCTCATTTAAGATTCCTGATCAAACACAAGTGTTATGCCAAATCTAGGTCAAATACTGGCCATCTATACCTGATAACTAAAAGCATTGGCAAGTGTTTGAGGATGATGAACAACTAAAATCTTTCCTTCAACTTGTAGGAGAATTTTCTATTCTACAAATTAATGAAGACAATCTTGATATAACCCTCAAGCTAATGATGATTCTGAACTAAATTCCAACATTGCAGATCATGACATCATACAATTATCAAACAACTTCATTCCTAAAGGGTTAATTCCTTTAGAAAAATTATTTGATTATAATGATGTCTCTCGAAACCCTCCATCCATTTCTCCTAAAGATGACATAGAAGAAATCAATATTGGAACCCAAGAACAAGTGAAAAATATAAAAATCTCTACATATTTAGCCCCCAGAAGTTAAAAATGAAAATCTTAAGTTACTTAAAAAGTACAAAGATGTTTTTTCTTGGTCTTATGCTAATCTTAAAACTTATGATACATCCTTCATTGAACACAATATCCCACTAAAAACTGAAGCTAAACCCTACCAGCAAAAACTCAAAAGAATTAATCCAGTTCTTCTACCAAATATTGAAAAAGAGCTTAAGAAAATGTTAGATGCATAGATTATTCTTCCACTAAGATATTCTAATTGGACTTCCAACTTGGTACCTGTCAAGAAAAAGAATGGTGAAA